>QXVX01008716.1:83818-106406 GCA_013436065.1 Halocynthia aurantium | reverse complement strand
TTTTGTGCAATGTGTAGTGCCACTCATCACTGTGATCCTAATCTTAAATATTTGTTTGATTTTCAGTTCAATGATCCCAGCTACATTCAGAGCGGGCCAAAAGAAACCTTGATGAGCCACCTTCTTGTTTTTGCTGCTGAGGATTCGAGACTTACAGGGAAAACTATCACTATGAATTCGGACTGTTCCTGGAATTGATGCTTTTTTAGGGGACACAGAGTGAATGTACAATTTCAATCAGGATAATTTTTCTGTATTCATTTTCTATTGCACTAATTCATGAACCAACATTCCCTGAAAAATTGGGTCGATTGATTCAGGTTAACCTCTGAAAATATATTTCGAAACTCGAATACTCATTCCGTTTATACATCAGTTACCCTACAGCGATCCTTTCTAACTTCATGAACCGGCGGCTAGGGTACCTAGGTTGTACTTTGATAATTTCCGTCATTTCCTCAACATTTATTCTAAATTAATAAAAGATTATGCAGTATGGATGTCTTAAAGCAACTCTTCGATCACAATCAAGTACTCACTAAACAATACAAAACCTTTATAAAGCACCAAGAAAAGGCTATGTCTAAAAATGAGCAAAGACTCGGTAGTATGCTGCATTGCGCTAATTACTTGAACGTTAATATCATTCCAGGCTCTCACGAGATTGTTGAGAAGCATTTAACGCAACTGCAGGCAAGAGGTAAGTCAACGCTTAAGAGAATCACCAGGGTTCGTTTACATGACCTTTTTACCTGATCTCATAATCCTAACGCGAACCGAACCATTTTTAGGTCCGGTATGTCTGCAAATGTGTAATAGGGTGCTTGAAATGGAAAATAAATGTGAAGGAAAGGTCCTGACTTAATTTATTTTCAATCACAAGGTTTTTATGAGTGTTACTTTTAAGCAAATAGATATTTTAACTTAATTGAATATCATTCAGGTTGCATATCAAGGAAAAACTCCTGGTGACCAGAACAATGAATCCTATCAATCTATTCAACAGCTCATGTCTTCTATCAATGATGAATTTGACAGTGAAGTGAAACAACTACAGGATATGTACGAACAGATGAGAAAAAGTGTGGTGCCGCTGAATGTTGTTTAAATTGTTTAAGAGATTTACAGTATTTTTTTTATATCAGTGTTAACTGTAATATGTGCAATGAAGTTCAATCTTTATACAGCCAATCAAATTATTTTTGAAAACTTGTGATTCAAAAATTTATGTATTTTTGTACGAATAAAAGATGCCGCAACTGTATTCCTATATATTGGTAAATAGGATTGAAGGAAAAATTGAAAAGGAGATTTTAGAGTATGATATAATATCTATGTCTGATAACAATTTACATATTTTCAAAAACTCGCATCAAACAAAACCATAACATTGCTGTCTGCTAGAAACATGAACCTTTGGACACTCATAACAACATATTCGCTACCACAAGGTTAAACAGTTTTCAAAACAAACATTTTCACTTCGGATTATGCATTAGGACCACAAACAAATGATAAGATGATGTGCATACCATGAAATTTTATGTTTCATCACCAATATCCTTTTCATTTTTTAAAACTATGAGGGATTTTTCAAAGGCAGCCAACAGGCAGTTGGTTTCTGGGTGCTGTGCAATGGAATGAATGACTTTATTATCTTTTAATTTAACTTTCTCTTTGACTTTTGCTTCTATCAAATCCCAGAAATATATATAACCGTCTTCCGATCCGCTAATCACATGATCGTCTTTCAAATTCAGCGCACACTCAATAATGTACTTGCCATTTTTATGGCCGGTATATTCGCCAAGCATTTCTCCAGTTTCTACATCCATTAATCTTATTGTGTGGTCATGGCTAGACACCAAAACACATTGCGAATCTTTTGTATATACCGCACAGGTAATGGCTGTGCCAATGAAGTCAGAAAACATTTTTCCGTTTCTCAAATCGTATCTTCGAACTTTACCATCGACAGAACTCGATAAAATTTCGTGATCGTTCGCTTTTAACGATGATATACTGTCTTTTGCTTCATCCATTATCTGATAGGCATTAGGTTTCCTGGATCTGCAATCCCAAACTCGGATAGTAGCGTCAACAGAACCAGATAAAATACTAGTCGATTCCTCATTGAATTCGACACAGTTAACCTTTCCAACGTGCCCTCTAAACCTTCTTACTATTTGTCCGGACCCCACGTCCCAACATATTACCGTTTTGTCCGCACCACCTGAAGCAATTTGCGCATTATCGCAAGATCCGATTACATCAAGGACGTCTAAACCGTGGCCGGTGTATTTTTTCAGCAGCATTTCTGTGTGAGGATTCCATAGATTTATCGTTTTGTCACTCCCACAAGTGAGACAGTAATTACCGTCCACATTGAATCTCACAGCCCTGACAGCACCTTGCTTGCAGTCTATACTCGCAACAATTTTGGTGGGAAGCGCAGTATCCGTCATGTTCCGCTATCCCATTCCTCGAAGAACGTTCGTTGCGACTGCATGGATGAATTTGAAAAAAAGAAGAAGAAGAAAGACTGCATGGATCAGCACATGTCTTGCTACTGCCATCTGGCGGTTCAGCGATATAAGATTGTGACGTTTCCATAGCCGTAGTCAATAGCAACGGTACGCTACCATCTCTGATGTTTGATAAGCACCGCATTGAAGAGTGTACTCTGCGACAATAAGAAACCTCTCAAAGTCGAAAGCGATGTAAGTTAACAACTTAAGAGTATAACTAGTGTATCCAGGTTAAATAAAACGCATTATTTCATCATTTAGTACAAAGAATTCGCATTTTTCCCTCGCAGAAAAACTGTTAAACTATGCAACGTGCGGCCAGTCGCCGCTCGGAAACCTCCGAGCAGGAGATGGATGGGCTTGCGGAAGCGGAGCTGGCGAAGCTCAAGCGTCAGTATCGCATCATGGAAGGCGACAGGAAAGCATACTGTGAAGAATCTCAAAACAACATTCGTAAACAGAGAGCTCAAATAGCTGCTTTACAGGTTAATATAGGCCAATGAAAACTGTTATTGTAAAATTGCCAGTCCATCCAATCAGCATGAACACTTATTATCAATTTAGGAAGAAAGGGAGGAAATTCAAACAAATCTGATGTTGGCCCAGTCCATGCAAAACAGCAAAAAAGACACAAACAACATGGATATCCTCCAGAACCTTCTAGCAGAGCAAGATGCTTATGAGAAGATGATTGCTGAGGAAAACGCAGCCATTCAGGAGCTGGATAAAGAGATCCGAACGCAAGAGAAAGATATTAACGGTCAACACAAGAGCATGGGAGGGGTTCATACAAGTCATTTGCGACACGTGACAACGCAGAAGCAAATCAGGGTACTCGAAAATCAACTCAATAAAGCAACTGTCGATTTTAATAAAATGCTTACAAGCAATGGTAAGCTGAGGGAAGAAATTGATCACCTGAGGTAATCATTTGTTTTACAAAGTCATAGTTTTATTGATGTAATTATACCATCTTGTTATCTTCAAGCTTCAATAACTTGAATCTCAAATAAATATTAAACTAGATCACAAAGAGCAGTGTTCGACAACTTACACAAAAAACTAACAAAGGAATTGAACGAGCAAAAAAGAACAATGGGAGAAATTATAGAGCAATCCACACAAGCTTATGATCAACGGGATGAAGCACAGGTTGGACCTTGATTATAGAAATGGTCAACATTATCCATGTCGTTTTTATCATGCAACTTCCAAGTCAAAAGTCTTTTCTAATTATCAATTTCAAAGTCACAAGTGAACAATTTAGTTAGTCCTCTATAAGCTTTCATTGAAATTGTACCTGGCAATGTCGCAAGGAAAGTATAAGGAAAATACAAGTTGTTCTAATGTTCCGGGTCTTTGGGAAACAATAAAAAACCGACTTAACTCAGTGATTGGCGATGTATTTTACTAAACTCAACTATTAACCTAGATAAAAATGATGGCTCTTAAAGAACGCAATGAGAAAGATCTCTCCCAGTATAACATGGAATATAAGGAACTCATGAGAATTATTGATCATGATGCAAAGTTAAAACTGTTCATGAACGTGAAAGCTCAAGAACGTAGTGAGCTTGAAGAAGAAGAAGCAGCTAAAAGAAGAGCAGGTTAGTTGATGAAAATTCAGGAGGGATAGAGGGTGTTCGTTCCTCACTTTTACAAATGAAGTTTCGGTCTATTTTAAAGATAAGTCGGTTAGTTCAGAATAATCTTGATGGATAAAGTGATGTCTTTGATATAATTTAGGTGAGGAAGACAAGGCTGAGAAGACCGCCGAAGAAACAATGGAGATTTATCAACAAGCATTCGAGCGAATCAAGGAAGTAACCGGGGAGGAAGACATCAACCTACTAGTAGATCGATTCATTAAGACAGAAGATGAGAATTTTGCCCTATTTAATTACGTGAACGAAATGAACAATGAACTTGAGCAAGTTCAAGAAATGATTGATGCCGTGAAAGCAAACATTAAAAAGTAAATTCTTTTATTTAAACATCGTATATTCGAGTAAATGGAATAAACAATTCATGTTTATATAGGTTCAAGGAAGAGGGAGTGCAGCATCAAGAGGAAAGAGACAAAATTCTCCATGATCTTGAGGGAAGACTGAAACAAACTCAGAGGGAGGCAGACTTATATGATAAGTAAGTACCAGTGGTTAATAAGAAGTTGTTTACCTGTGTTAGCAGTCCCACTATCACTATATTATGCTTTGGTTTTTACAGGCAAATGAAAGCAACTGACAAAATCCTAGACCAGCTCAAGGCCGGCATTGAATCTGTGTTTGAGAAGATCAACTGTGACAGGTCGGCGATAGCGGAAATGCTCGGTGATAATGACTCGGTCAATGAAAACAACATGATGCAATATTTGGGCATCATTGAACAGAAGACCAACGAATTGTTGCAAATTCACACTTTCCTTCAAATCAAGGAACTCGAAAATAAACCAGAAGGTGCACCTCCGGGTCCCGGAACTCCCCCTGTGACAGCCATAGCATTGCTAGGTGGCCCAGCTATGCCAGCCACAACAACCCAGATCACAATTGTACCACCGTCCACTGACGATGACCGGGAAGAAGAGGATGACGAATCTCTTGACCTCGGTCGTCCTCTGACAACCAACGAGCTCAAGGCACGAGTCATGCGCAATGTCCAAAAAAAAGAATTGCTGGCACAGACGGCAGCTGCTGCCGGTGGAGTCGGCCAAGCTGGTAAGCAACAGACCGGAACGGTCGAGAAAACTCCAAGACAAGGAGAGAGCCAGCAAAAGAAAAAAGCAAAGTAGAAGAAGCTTTGTTATAGATTTGATAAAAATCATTGTTTAACTGTGTTTTATTTGAATTTCAAAAGTCATCCTTTAGTTTGTCCAGTGTGTCTTTGTATAATACTTTCGTAGCAATTTATTACAGTAGTAATTATTCGTTATACCATTTTATGTTTTAAGAATAGAATTATGTTTTTGGTCACAAGCCATCGATGTCAATTTCAGCCATTCAGGTTTTTGTCACACTGTACCTGTCACTTTCCCATGTCCCGTCTTATTTCACAGCCCTCGTTTCGAAGCCATGTTTTTTAATGTTCTGTATGTTTTGTAGTCTTTTTATTAGCTTGATATGCAACTATTTGATTTAATAACTTCTGCAAAGAGCTAGTCAACCACATGCACTTTCTGTAAAGCACTTTCTCAAATTAAAGCACTTTGAAGCACAATGCAATCATTATATGAACTAGGAGGCCGCATGCACTGTTTTCCAGGCAATAGAAATTCGAGTTCTGGCTTTTCAGGTGCCAGATTATCGGACAATATTCCATTGCTGATACATATATTCCAAGCTTCATATTATATCTATGACACACCAATAACCATAACGCGAACAATACGGCTTATTTGGGAAATATCAATCATTAGAAAGTGAAGACTCCTGAATATAACATATTGTACAAGTTTATTGGGAACAGTCACAAATTTATCTAGATTTTGAATAGATCTAAACATACATATGACAGCAATATGCTTTGAGAGCACTTTGACAATGGCTATAGCTCAAAGAATCATGTTGCTGTCTTAACCTCGTGTGAACCGTAAACTATTGCTTTTAAGAATCCAAGTTCTGATATCAATATCGACAAGTTAAGGTAACCTATTCCACCAGTTGATGGAATACTTGAATTAAATATAAAAGTTACCCAACAGAAAATCTTGGACAATGATATTTCTGGCTTTGGCACTCATTGAGAGATTTACTTCCACAGTTTCTTAATCGACATGTTTCGTTCGGTGTCCTTCAGCATAATCTGGAAACGAAAAAACGATCACATGAATGTATGAACTACGTATTACTTACTGACCGAATTGCCACCCTTTCAGTGGGATTGAAACACAGGTGTGTTATTGAGACATCACAGTCTGTAGTTGTTCCATAGATGAATATCTCCTTACACTACTTTATATGTAATGATGTATCTCTTAGCAAGGTTAAGGCAATGTAAGTAGATTCATAGAAAAACCAGCTCGCTTGGCTTCATAACAAATAAAGCATGTATAGACATACTGCAGTAACCTCTTCCAAGCTCCAATATATATACATGCTGCCTACATCAGCGATTACCTTAGCAACAGCCATTTCAAAATCTTCTTGTGTGACGTGAACTCTTCGTTCTCGCAGGGCGTACATCCCCGCTTCAGTACACACACCTTTCATTTCAGCACCAGACGCGCCAGGCATTTGTTCAGCTATCTTTCTCAAGTTGATTCCACGAGTCAGATTCATTTTTCTTGAGTGAATTTTAAGAATGTCAACGCGAGCCTGAAGTAAAATCATTCATGAGAATCGGTATTAAGAAAATTGAGATAGCTGATAATGTAATGATAACTCTCTGTATTTATTACTAGTGCGCAATACAGCTAAATTAGTTTTGGCAGGTGAGATTGAAATGTTATTTAGTCCCAGCAAATAAATGATAGCTGGTCTTTTATAACACTGACTAAAATATATTACATTTAGGAGATATTGCGGGTTTGCATCCATACTACTTCAATAGTCGCACTGATATTTTCAATTCTTAGTGTATATAAAGCATAATATCATGCTTATTCTAGTAAGTGTGTAATAACAATAGGTTATGAAAAAAACACAATATCTGCAAAGTACAATAACAGTCAGTATGAAAACCACTAACAAGGTCTAGTTTTCAAAATTGTAAATAGAAAATGCTCTACCTCTTCATTTGGCGGAGGAAATTCAATTTTTCTGTCAATCCGTCCAGGACGTAATAACGCTGAGTCCAGAATGTCAATACGGTTGGTAGCCATTATAACCTAATGATACAAATTCATTACAAATTGGGCATTTAGCAACTAAGACAGCTATTCAGAAATATGCAAACTGTCACCAACCTTAATATTCTGATGAGCTTCAAACCCATCAAGCTGATTCAGCAGCTCTAGCATAGTTCTTTGCACCTCGGAATCGCCACCTCCATGACCACCTTCGAGTCTAGATGATCCTATCGAATCTATCTCGTCCATAAATATTATCGAAGGGGCATGCTCTCGAGCCATTACGAACAATTCCCTCACCATTCTTGACCCCTCACCGATGAATTTTTGAACCAGTTCAGAACCTGATACTCTGCCAGACAACAATTAGGGTGAATTAGGGAATCTTGCAATAGTGAAATCCAATTTTAAGTTTTAACACTACATTTACTGTATTCAGATTAGTGAGCGCATATGTCATTCTGTCATCAGGATGAAAATTCACGAAAGAAAACCTTTCTGGAATCTTACATCAGGATTGCCATGTTAGCTTTATCATCACAATACAGTAGGATTTCTAATGGGTTAAAATAAATTGTAAATTTCTTTCAAAGTCCAGCAGGTAAAGGTTACATTTGATTTACATATTCGCCTTATTCATAACGGTAGTTCATCAAATGTATCTTTTAATGTACATGTACGTTTTTTACTTATTGCTGAAAATTTCCCAATATTTATACAATTTACCTGTAATGAGCTTTTAACATTTTCTATTGAAATAGATTTACCTTTAGTTGTGAATTGCCAATGACATACAATAAAGAAAAATACAAACCTAATGAAGGTACAGTCTGTGTGATGAGCTACTGCACGAGCTAGCAACGTTTTTCCTGCGGAAAAATTATTCATTTATTATTTGCTAATGCAACTTATTACATTCATTCAAATCGTAAGGTTTGGGATCATATTTATTTAGGTAATACACACCTGTCCCAGGTGGCCCATACAACAAAACACCTTTGGGCTGAGCTATTCCAAGCGCTTCAAAAAGCTCTGGATGTTTCACTGGCAGCTCAATCACTTCTTTGATTTCCTTGATCTATGCAGTGGTAATGTTAACAGTAATTACAACAATTTGATCTTAAGAAATGATCACCAATTATTTTTTTCAGACTTACTTGTTTGTCGAGTCCACCAACCATTTCATAAGTTGAATCGGGCACTTTTTCAACCATCATAAGAGAAACAAGAGGGTCGACTTTATTTGGCAAAATCTTATGTAAGACATAACTGTCACTGCGTAAGGCAACTCTGCTGTTGGGTGTGACCTTGTTAAAAAGTTTAAGTCGAGTGAAGATTTGTAGAAAACAATTACATTAACATAAGAAATTGAGCATTTACATACATCTTCAATTTTAATGTGTTTATCAATGTCCACAACAAACTTTCCCTCCGGGTGAACTTTGACAAGGACTTTCTTCTTATCGATCGGCTTCACGACTTCGCCGACGTAGGAGCCTTGCTCTTGAAGAAGCTGTAGTTCTTCGCGAAGAAGACGAACTAAGAAATACAATATTGACATGAAAAAAGTGGTGAAAAAATGCACTTTGCTGAGGAAAGTTTGCCAAATTCCATGAAAATATATATTAAATAACGATTTTTGGTCCAATTAAAATGTATGACGTATTCTATTATGAGGTGGATGTGTAATCAAATGAATTAGTGCGATTTATAGTAGTGTGAATTCTCAGTGGGATTCCAGAAACATTTATATTTATTCGACCCAGGAAAACAATAAAAAATACAGTTGGCAATATAATAATTCCATAAGTACTGAAATCGATCATCAGGAGATACCTTTCGAATTTAATTCATTTCTTTGTGCCTGCAATCTTCTTACGTTTTGAGCTTTTTCGTTAACCACCATCTGTAGATCTTGAATCTTTGTGTGGTAGTATTGTTCAATGCCTCCCTCGCTATGACAGCTGTCGATTTCCATCTGTTTGAAGATATAGTGATGGATGCAAGTGAAGATATGATATCTAATATCAAGAAAGTATTCAATATTTTCACCTTAGCAACGGAGGTTGCCAGTTTCTGTATCGCAGCGGCTTCTCCTCGCTCCTCATGATAAGCGTTCCTCGTTTTCACTGAAATGATAAATTCCATATATTTCAAGTAAACTAAAGATTTCAACAAGCCTTCAAGTGAAAGTGGAGTGAAAAGAAACAGCCATGAAAATGGGGAAAAAATTTACAAACTAGTAGAGAGTTGTAAGAGAGCTTTTGTGCCAAAGTTAGTCCCCATTGACTGCGAAACAGGATCAGTTATACAAATGCAAACATTTTTAACGTCAATTTCCTAGAGTAAATTATGAGTATTTTAGGCTAGGAAAAGCATTATAAATTATATGATATTAGATAATGGTTGTATTCAAAAACGTTTGTACCCTTAATCATGACCGAAGCTTGCTTATTCAGAACGTCAACTAAAAGGGAAGCCTGAGATGGCTTTGTCTCCTTCTCCGGAGAGTTGGAAGCCTGTTTATCGGGTATTTCACGTTTGGCCCTCTTCTTTGGACTGTCGACTGTGGTTTTCGAAGGGGAACTTTTGTTGGAACTCTTGTTTGTCGAGTTGGTTGTCTGATTACGCTCAAGACTTTTGCTTGATTTACGTGTACGTTTTCGAGGAGATGATCTCTTCTTATCTCTACCAGCCATATAATAATGAGACTTCCGACACTAAGAGGAGCTATAGCTCACTATCCGTTATATCGTTCTTTCACACAAGTGCTGCTATTTTTAAAGCCATTAGTTACCAACTACTTTACTGCAAATGAAAAGAAAGATGTTAAAAAAATAAATGGCTGTTATGTTATCGAAATCACGGGTGAATTGCGTGTATCTACTACATATGCACTGCTGGTGAATGATAAGAACTGCCGATGTGATTTCCCGATAAGCATAGGGGCAAATGAAAAAAGATAGTAAGATCATAAAATATGTAAACCTAATTTGTGATATCATAAACATAACCTATAGGAAGAATATCTTAACTATATACAAGTGAAATTCGTCTTATATTGGACGGAAGGACTAAACACCAAGAAATACACGCACTGATAGCAAACGCGTTTACTGAACAATCACCGGTGCTCAAAAGATTCACTGTATACAAAGGAGTCGTATACGGTAATATTGAATCCGCCTGTTTAAAAAAAGATTATCAACTTAAGCCTTTTACATTGAGCTTTCATTGATCTATAATATGAAAATGTTGATATCAGTTTCATAAAACTTCAATTAACACAACTTATTTACTTCAATGTTCAGTTCATTGATCGCACATTTTAATAATCCACACAAGTGGCAATTGTAGGTACGCCTGATGCAACTCTTATCTTAAGTGTACTGCAATTTGCCAATTCACAGAAATATATAGCTTAGTCATTCTACTAATAAATAAATAAATCCCTAGTGGTCTAAAACCGAATTTTGTTTTCTCTAAAATATTAGGGTTTACTAACTTACAAATATTATTTCAGATAACTAAGCAAAAGTTAAAAGAATACACTAATGTTTGTTCACAAAATCATAAGTATTGTATAACCACTAAAGAGATGAATGATTTTCTGTGGACGAGTGCTACTTAGTGGTAATAAGAATTTACCAGTATTTATAATAACAATCCTGGTAAGCTTTTTCATCTTTGTAATATGAAAATATAAGCACACACAATGTTCCAATGTTCGGTACATGTTAGGATTCTCCCAAAATGAGTGTGGTTTTGTCTATACTGACTTTCCGTTTGAGATAAAAAGGTTCGGATGTTAAAATGACCCAGACGCTCTTAACGTCAAACCTGAAATAGTGCATCCTTAAAAAAATAGCTATATAGATGCTGGATTCAGTGAAAAACCCCGGAGTTCAAAGAGTTTCCTACTTTGGACAGTTGAGTGACCAATTGAGTTTTGTCATTTTAAATTTCTTTCTTTACAAAGCATCACTATGGTAACGTATCACAATATTTCTTTGGTGAGAAAGAATATTTATAGACACGGGGTTCATGGCTAATAAAATGAAGTTAACCCTCAGGAATTGCTTTCACAAACAAGGCGGTTTGATTATATTGTTCTAATGTACTTGATGACAGATTAAAACAGCATCATGATGAAGATTGTTATCATTCCTTCATCGGGGGGTGTCTGTATCTATTTCAATCAGTTTACTGTATAGCATTCTTTACGGACACTCCACTAAATCCTTGTTTATATTAAAAAAGAGAATCTATTCTTCCAACAGCAAATTTGATGAGATGAGAAGGCAGTTTCAAGTTAGAAGTGGCCGATTAAAACAAACGATGAAAGGATGAGGCATCGTTCGCACTCATTGGCAAAAACAACTTTTAGGTTTTGAAGCAAAATAAATTTCCAGTAAGGCTTTTAAAAGACGACGATCTTAATGCGTTTGGTTAGTATGTAACTGGTCGCAGGGAGAGAAATCGAAATAGTAAATCAGGTCAGGTTACATTTAAAATTCAATTGATACAAAAAATCTTTCGAAAAATGGCACAAAGCTGGAAAGGTAAAATAGGGGGACCACTATCAGTGGTTTCGTATTATGAAAATTAAAAATATAAGCAATTTATATTAATATCTAATTTTTATATTCATGCTCCATATTCCATTCATAGAAGCCTTGAAAATATCTTCCATAGCCGGGCGTATTCGGCAAGTTTCTGTAGCTCCATTAGCACATCAGATAGCGAACGGTACGTGTAAAACAATTTTTGGTAACTACATTATTCAGTCTAGTTCCATTTTTTTTTCTTGAGTTGTTCATGCTTCGCAACAGACTCAACAGTCTGAAATGAACGAAAACACTGAACTTCCAGTTATTTCATTCTTAGCACAAACTATTCGAATCGCTCAAGAAAGGGCCCGAAGAGTCAGTAAAGCCGTGGTGGAAGCAAAGCAGCGATGCGAGATTTGGAGAGTTGTTATTGTACTAGTCGCTTCCCTCGCCGGAATGGCTTCTCTATTGATTGCAATTTCAATGCCTGAATGGTTCATAATAATTCAAGAAGGACCACTAGAGGGACACGTGGGTTTTTTCAGACGCTGTGTGTACGGGCCAACTGAAAATGACAGCTTGTGCGAAAACGAAATCGTCCAAGGTATACAATAAATGGATGGTAAATATCATTGGTACAGTATGATTAGATATACAACTCAACATCACCCTTCTTCTCTTTACACTAAGCCCCGTGATAAGCTCCAATTCCATGAGTTCCGTCTCACATGACATAACTGGAAAATAATTGAAAATCGTACAATGTAAAAAATCAGAGGAACAAATATTTTACAAACAATATTTACAATTTTTATATCTCGCAAAAAGACCTCCATTATCAAACATGCCACCCAGCCATGTGAGTCATGATAGTACAGACAGATAGCTGTCAATCCCAATCACAACTTTTTACAGATAGTTCGCATTCTTGTAAGATCATAATCGTAATTTTACATGTATCTTCTAAACAATTTATCTCTATTTGCAGAGACTGCGCCAGTGATTGCCATGTTTCTTGTTAGCATTCTCAGCGCAGGATTAGCGATTGTATCGGGTATTCGTCGTATAGCAACCATGCAATGTCGTCCTTCTATCGAAGACGCTCGTTCTGGAACTTTTCAGCGAATGCGCAGCATGATGCTCATATCGGGTAAAAAATCTATTAACCATTGATTACTAATTTTCCGCGAAACTTTAGCTGGAATAAAATTCCGTCAATGTTATTCCGTGCTCCAAAACTGTTTACCATTTCGTTCTAACGGCCTCCAAGGGACAATAGGTCATCAAGATAGGAATCTTTGTCATTCATCGAACAATTTTTACAAGCTTTTAGTATTTAGTGCGGAAAAGAACACGACTTTAATATATCAATGCTACAGTAGCAAAACAAAACACGCAAGCGCTCAAATATTTGCCTGAATGTGACCTTTACCTCCAAGTGAAAGTGGTTCCAGGCGGCGTACGGTCAAAATCGCGAATTACCGCTCGAAAGTGCCTGAAAAACATGTTGTCATTTTTTAAAGGAAATCTTGATCCATTTATTACTCATCAACTATTGAACTTTCGACAAAACGATAACATGATGATAAATATTCGCGGTATTTCGGGGTGTTTCATTCTGAAAAATCATCGGAATTCTAATGGATATTTGTACAAATAATGAAGAACTCATATAGTATTGTTGGACTTTATTGTATATATGCTGTGCTTTATTTGTTATTTATTTCGAAACAGGACTTAGCTGCGTTTGTGGAATGGGAACTGCTACATACCTTTACCACGACTTTCTTAAACCAATCGCTGCAAGCTATATTCTTGGTTGGGTGTCTTCCGCGATACTAATTGTCGCTGGAGCTATTGGATTTAGTTTCAGAAATCCATATGCAACGAGAGCAAAAGCCTTGAATCCCAATCCTCCTACTAACGATCTCCCTCCTGCAGGTGCAGTATCACTTTAACCTCGTGTAACACGGTCAAACGAAATTGAGCAAATATTATCTTTCTTACAGTGAGAGCTCGCTGGATTTCGACCTCAAACTGCGAGAACGATGTATTCGACGTCGAGAAAGCTCAAGATGACGAGCTGGAAGAGAATGGAATGAGGAAAGACAGTTGTAAAACTCTGGAAGTAACCGATAAAAATTAGATCGATATTACTGTGCACACGTAAGAAACTAACTCATTTTTTTGGGGTCCGAATAATATCTTTCACGATGTATTCAAGTGTTTCTTCAATTTGTGTGTGTGGATTTGATAAAAGTAGAACAAATATTTTATATTATATATATATATATATATCGTATCGTTGTACATTACTTATTACATTTTTGCGCTTTTTGACGAATGACAATGACAGTACACAGCGGATCTCAAGTGTATTTTTATTCGTGACCTGACTGAGATGTTCTGGAACGGAAGTGTATTTACATCGTTCCAGTCGGCTTTCCTTGGTTTCCGAACAAGAATTTCAGCATTACGTAAATGTCAAGCTTGTCAAACAGGCTGTAAAACGGTGTGTCAATTTACACATTACGTAAGTTTCATAATAGACGCCTCAACGTGAATCATCATTCTAAAACAAGAATGTTCATTATTTTATGAACAGGAAGGATCGACTTCTTTAAGATTGGTAGAAACCATGTATGTAACCAATTACTTTCTAGCCGCTTTGCTGAGGATTAACAAGCCTTAGAGTAGTGACATGTTTAAAGTGATGGGATTACACGTAGTGACATGTCGTATTAGCCTGATTTGGTTTAAGGCCTATTTTCCTGATTGATGCAATGTTATACTACTAACGGAGATTTCCGTCAGTAATTCAAATTGACGTTAGATCAGATTAAAAATTCTCTCAGTGGTGCTCCCATGTGACAATTACAATGATACTTTCAGTTACATCACCGTGAGCTCTTAATCGTCTGGATGACTAAGTAAAACAAAACAAAAAAAATGAATGATATAATATATTGATGAAACTCTCATTCCGTGACAATACTGTATTGTATATTTCCACACGTCATATCCAAAAATTTCCATCGCCTATTCGCTGAATCACAAAAAGTTTCACAACACACGTACCTGTTTATCACAAGGAAGTTTGCGTACCGATAACCCAAGATCTTACGAAACGGAATTCATGAATCACAGGAGTTAACATTCTAAAAGATCGTAATGATGGGAAATGTTGTTTTTCGATCTCACCTCCAAGAACAGTTTTTGTTTTTCTGTTATATCGAATATAATATCGTCGAATACCATCCGGAATTCCTAAAATTTAAATTTTCCGGTGATTCCTAAAATTTCTTTCTTACTTGGAAAACGGCGTGCGATTGGAAAACATTGGAGTCGCATCGTGACAAGACACACACACCCAGAACGTGATACTAATGAAACATCTTTAAATAGTCAAAGAACGGCGATGGAGATTGTTTTTAGGTGGAAGTTTAGGCATTCACACCAGGTAAAATTACATCAACCCGATCAAGATTCAGTTATACAGTATTCACTGTAGTTATGTGAAAAAAAATTAAGGTAGAATAAGTCAGCCAGTTCCAAGCTTATCATCAATATGGTCTTGTTTCTTATTAGGCTAGACCGCTAGAGCTATGTTTAACACAACACTAATCGATGTAATTTACGCGTAACACTCGTACAATAACTTCATCATTTTCAGCTAAAGATATTTAACACACAACAGCCTGACCTTTTAGCCAAGGAATTTGAGCTGTACTAGTTTTGACGTCTCCGGAAGGGTGTGTTTTCACACTCGGTTAAATTCTGTGGGTTATGAGAATGAGGATGTTTGTTGTAGAAGTTCTAGTTTACTATATTTATTTGTTCACCCGAAATCCACGACTGTTGTTGAAACAGTTACGTTAATGCAACGGAGCGTCAAAGGTCGATGCCAAAATTGTACTGAATTAAACATTGATCTAATTCCGGTATAGGTCTGTCCGAAACTATGGTAAATATTAGAGGCAACCTAGAATAGATCTCAAAATTTTGACATTGGAAAGTACTGAGTTAACATTTCAATTCACTCGGTAAAATATACGCTTGGGGTATTAGTCTGAATGGGTTAAAATTGAGGAAATATCGACCGAATAGCAGGGAATAAATATTTATGTCTCGAACCCCATTAACGGGTAGCCCGATTGTTTATCCGGCCCTAGCGCCCAAATTGGTGCCAGTTACCTCGGAGTCGTTGGTAAAATTCATGCTGGTGTTAACAAAGTTTCCGTTTCAATTACTTCCGCGGCAAATCACAAACAAATTGCCGTGCATTGATGCTTTGATGTTTATTTGCACTCTCCTCAAAGTATCAAAGCTAGCTCAAAAATTGTGTCAAACAAAGTGTCAATTTAAATTAAATCACATGACGCACAATCAAATTGTGATTACGAAGGACCAGGGATCATTGTCAGATATTCGTTATCTAGCAACTCATCTCGTTTTTGAAGACCGTAACGAATCTGCACGCAATGTTAATCAAACAACTCAAATTTTAAACGCCACATAAAGGTCGCGTGGAATTATTCAGAACAGATTTGTCAGATAATAAACTACCCTAAGTTGTTTGATAATAGTAACAGGTACGATGCAATACAGTGACACCGCATTTAACATCGTGGTTGGGTTCGTGAAAATTGTGACTTTAACTGAAACTAAAACCTTATAGGAGTTAACTACTCTATATTGACAAATATCCAATATTAAATACCGTTACTCCCAAAATGACCGACGGCACAAACTTTACCCCGCGACTATCACCAGACTGCACTAAAGGCAATTGTAGGAATGTGTATTTCGGAGTTCCCATTCTCAAAAGCGTCATAGGTGTGAAAGAATGATTTGCAGATGATAACAACAAACCAAACATACGAAAGTATTTTTCGTCTCATCCATGTATGGGATGTTTTCACCATCGTCTCGATATTCGTGGGAACGATTGACGTAATACTACGTCAGAAAATGAATGACGATGAATGGTCCACTGATTTAGGGACCGCGGGCCGGAAATACCGAAACTAGAGATTAGAAATGCGCGTCGTTCCGACGTCGCGCGCTACGCAGCAGCATTTTGGCAGTGTTTCCGTCATGCGTCAAGGTATAGCTCGAATCGATCAATCAGAGGTTCGAATGCACGTGGGTGGGAAAAGGTAGTTCATTGTGAATGGCTTAAATAGCTGAACACGGTTAAATTACATACAGAGTTCTATTGGCCTTTGCTTGGAAAACAAGTTGAATTGAATTCTAAATATCCATACATAACACTTCGATGAAAGCTGATAACAATAAATATACAATAGTGTTTAAAGATTCCTCAAATTTGCAGTCTGATTTTATAGCTTCTATAATTCTATAAACAACTACTTAACTACTTTGCCATTAGTAAACAGCAAGAACAAACCGAAGAATGACAGTGATCTCGATCAACAATACCGGCGACACCATGTACATGTTATTTCTCGGAAGTCTAGCCTTATGGCTATATCTTTTCGTTGTTGTACAAAGAAGAAAACTGAAATGCTTATGCGATGTCAAAATGACTGGAAAGACTGTGTTGATAACAGGTATTTGAGATGTAGCTAAGAATCTGAAATCTAAGAGTCTGAGAAGATATTAGGTAAACCGCAATTCTAATATACGAAAGTGGGAGTTGCAGTCAGGTTACTAAATTTTAGTTTCTACCAGAAGATGTAGGATCCCAAAAAAGGTACTCATATATTACGATGCTACTCCAATCTCATCCCAGAGGACGTTGTGGCTCGTGTGTAGTAGTACAAATTAAGGTTTTTATATACTAAGTGGATATTATTGCAAAGCTGCTGTACGAGTGAAGTCGATAAGATAACTGATGTCGATTGCTCTTTACGACTTTCACACTGTAAACTAAGATATTTTGTCGACGGATCACATTTACTCGGAACTACACATATTATAATTGATAAGCGATAAATTGTTAATAATAACCACGGAATTCGATACCGATAAGTGACAATAATAAATAAAGGATAATGTACAAATGAACCGTAGATCTTAATCAAGTGAGAAAGGATTGAAAACAAAATGGCGAACTGTTACTAACTTCTGCTGTTATACACGATTCGTTACATCCAACTCCATATTTAATATTTTTTCTGTAGGAGCTAGCGATGGACTAGGAAAAGAAACAGCCTTAGACCTGGCCGCGAGAGGCGCAAGAATCATTATGACTTGCAGAGATTCTCGGAAAGGTAAGCAGTCTCCAGAACGTCCGAGTCAAAAGACCGCATTATTGGCTATAGATAACGAGTATTATAAAACCAATATAAACCTAGTAAGACGGTTATTAGGAACCGCGTGTAAGATAAGGTTTTGATCTTATCATTTCATTTCTAATTATACACTTCAATTCTGTGTATTGCGAAGGTCATAAGGTCAAACACGAGATTGAGAAAAAGACTGGCAATGATGAAATCATTCTCAAGTACCTCGATTTAGCGGATCTCGGATCAGTTAGAAAATTCACCAAGGAATTATATAACGATGAAGATAAATTGGATGTTCTCATTAACAATGCGGGTAAGAAAATGAAATCTCGAGCATAATTGTTACCTTAGTGAGTAAAATAACCAGTTAAGCAGCTGCTAATTACAAAGTTTTTCAAGTAGGTAATATCATAGGTATTGCCTAACCAACAGAGTATCGCTATTGTTTGATTCGCATAATGAAAAAACTGCTAATTTCGGCAGCTAATCTTGTAGCGTAATTACAATATAGGTTAAGCAAAAAAAGACATCAGCTACAGTATACATCTTAATTACTTTAGTCTGGTGCATTTCATTGAAAATGGCGAACATTTAAATGACTAATTTACTTCAGGAATCGGGACAGGGACCGGCTTCTCGAAAGATGGTTTCCCTCTTCTATTTGCCACAAACCAGCTAGGACCATTTCTACTAACCATGTCGTTATTGGACTTGCTCCGGTAAGGATATAGGAAGTAGAATTGTACAGATAACCAAGGACGGTAATAATTGTGACTGATAGTAGTGGAGAATAGAGGGAGTGTATTCGTAGTTGTTTGCACACGACAGAGTACGATATAAAGTAACATTTAACTCCCTACAAACTGAACCGATACAAGGTCCTTTCAATAATACACATTGATTGACTTTGTGAGATACCGTATATCATTCCTTATGTAATATATATAATGGAGTCGGTATATCTACATGTATGAGAATTATTTGAATTCTCTTGGCTATTGAATTAAGAGAATACAAAAAGAGAATCTAAATGTTCGATTTCCAATTTTACAGAAAGAGCACCAGCCCCAGGGTGGTTTTCGTCGCCTCAATTGGGCATCATTGGGGCAAGATCGATTTTGACACCTTGGAGGAACCTGACGACGAATTCGTTACATCACAGTTCCGAGCGTACACTCAAAGCAAGTTGGCCAGTGTGCTAACAGCGAGGGAACTTCATAAAAGGGAACATAAAAACGGACTCAATGTATTCGCATTACAACCAGGTAATTTACCATGATATATACATTATCTTGAATGTTATTATACATTTAGCGGAATATTGGAAAACCAAGCATTGATCAATTATTTCATACTAGCTCAATTCAAACTGAATATCAGTGTGGTGTCGGAATGGGTCAACTCCAACTTAGAATCTCTCTAACGCCCCCTATCAGATAAAAGAAGAATATTGATATTTATACCTTACAGCTTTCGCGTTGAATGCTCACATAGGCACAGCCGGGTAGTTCTGCTAGTCATGTGATGAATTAGAAATTGTTCATGTATCTTTAAAAGGTAATTACAAATACTTAATAATAATTATTCACAGACTTTCTTCTCATTAGCATCACGAATACACCCACCGTATTTTAAGAATAGCCTTTGAATTTTGTATAATCTCCAATTGTCCAATCTCCAGAGAAAACCAACTTACTATCTAGTCATTACCACCATAAACAAACAAAACCACGACGTTCTCGTGATGAACGTAGTTTCGATCACTCGAAATAGCGAGATGAACATTTTGATTAGAATAAGTTGACAGGATCACGAGTCAATCAAATCACAAATGTTAAAAAACAGTAAAGCGAGGCAAATATGGGTTTAAAACGACCAGATAAACCGTATAAGTGTAAATGTAAAAAGGATCATTATTAATAAGCAAGCCGACAAAGTTTTAAGACTATAAACAATTTTAAAATACGGAAAACTTTTCAGGAACTGTTTTTACCGGCATTTTCCGAGATTTCCCTGCGTTGCTAAAAGCAATAACGTTTCCACTCTTTTACCTGTTTCTGAAAACGGCGGACGAGGGGTGTCAAACACATATACATTGCAGCTTATGCCCTGGCTTGGAAAAACTGAGCGGGAAATACTTTGCTGAATGCAGGTATGGTTAAAATTCATAATTATTTGACTTGATATTAGTGTAGTGAGCCTTTTTTTAGCAAGAGAAAATCGATCACTAAATTATAGGGTTTCAAATATCTCTTTGCTTTCGATTCAAAGGGAGCAAGAACCGGTACTCCCAGAAGACCACGAAAAAATATCGCAAGATCTTTGGCAGTACTGCGAAAATGCTGCAGGACTACCACAAAAACGGCAACATCCCCTTGCGAAAGATTCTTTCGCATTTAATCTACCGAGGTTTCCTATTCCGAAAAGAGATGCATCCAGATAAGAAAAAACCTCCACACAAACATCTGCTGTGGTATTACTCGCACGCAATATTATAATTAGAATCTGTGACGTATACGACACTGTCAACTTGACACCGTAAGACTCGCTAGAGCTTTACGTTAATTAATCCGGATTTCGTACAAAAAATGACAAGTTTATGATTGTGC
The DNA here is from genome assembly GCA_013436065.1 of Halocynthia aurantium. Taxonomy (NCBI): domain Eukaryota; kingdom Metazoa; phylum Chordata; class Ascidiacea; order Stolidobranchia; family Pyuridae; genus Halocynthia; species Halocynthia aurantium. The sequence continues at coordinate 85,685 of QXVX01008716.1, read as the reverse complement.
CTGTTACCGGGAAATGTTACATAAACCCGCTAGTTACGTAAAGCGATAAATTCCTAAGCTGTCTCTTATTATAACCATTGCTTGTCAGGAAAGGTCACAATGACCGCAAGCAGTATATAGGGCATTGCCTTGAATACGGAATTTGGTTCCAGCTAAAATCGTGTGGCACGGCTGGAACGTACTGTGATTTCAAACCGAAATCTTACAAATCTTACTAATTACACAATATGCTCTCTTGCTGATATACATCAGTTAAGCCACTACGACAAAGCATTTATCAGAATTAAGTTTCCAAAAATCGTGTCTTGTTTCACAATTAAGGTGGTTACATGTATTTATTTTATTTTATTTATTGGAATATTTCTATATCAACTTATTTTATAATAATGCAAAAATATGAAATAAAAGAATCTTCTGTTAACTCCCTAGTTTTCCTGCGAACCTCTAAAGAATCGACATCTACCACTATTGCCAATACTTGATCGTTATTTGATAAATACATAATAAACTAGTTCTCGCTCCTGCGGCGGTATTAGCTGATGAAATAAGCATACCAACAGCAGAATAAAACAATACCCTCTTTATAATAACTCCAGATAGACATGTGATCGTAAGTTATCACTGGAAACAAATTAACAGGCTCAGGAAACCACAATGAAATATTAATAGATACCCAATGAGGATAGGAAGGTTGGATTTCCTAACTACAGTCGACCTTTCTTGCATCGCGACTTTCAAAGGCCAGAAGATGACCCTCAACAGTAGCTCATAAATGCATACAATTTTCGTGTTTTTTCAAGATCGCGAGAGGAGGGATGTGCCCCAATTCCCATCGATGTGAAAAGGTCGACTATATTGTAATAGTACGGAAAACACTAATTTTACCACTTGCATACAAGAGCAAAACTGTAAATTTATAGTCAAACACGGCAAAAATACAATGGGATTTTCCATCGCTATCACGGATTCAATCAACATCAAACCGCTTTAATGATTTTGTGACCTTCAATTGTTGCGTGAGAACCTGCTAGGCACGCGAAACGGAACCCTGATAAGTTTATTGTAAAACATAATCGGCAAACGGTCATGAACGCAACCTCTCGCAACAATGAATCACGCGAAATTTTCGTGACTGCATAATCTGGTATATAAATAGATGAGGCACCTTAGGCAGATAGTAATCTGTTGTGGGCAAAATATTCACCGGTTACATTATCGAAAATTGTATCGTCTACTTTCTTCATGCAATCTGTACTGCTCGATACGTCGGTACAAAAAAACTAAACATTGGCTTATTATTTAGCTGCCGGTAACTGCGCAGCACGGGAATTTGCACGAATCCTCAACCGGTTTCCTAAACTGCAGCTTTTTATATTTAGTGTAAAAACAAATAACACTAACATTACCGCTATGCATTGACGTAGAATGCGGTTAAACATCTGGCTAGATATGCCAATTTTAGAAGGGCCGGACGTCACACTCGGCGACGATTAACCATATTTATTTTACGGTTAGACGTCCCTAGTATTCAATGAAGTACATAGGATTATCAAGTCATAGTGGTTACATCCTAAAATTTCCACCGTCATTTTTTCATAGATCACGTAACGGAAGCTTTCACAGAATGTTTGATTGCGTATAAGCCTTCTTCAAAATTTTAACGTTTCTAGGCTATTGGTATAGGGAATAGAATTGTACAGAGTTTTGATAATGGTAATAACTGTGACCAAATAGTAGTGGAGAATATAACGATAACGGGTGACGTAATGGCGTGAGATGTACGAACCTTTTATGCTGGGAAATATGTGAAGCCCTAGAATCACTTCCTAAACATGATATTTAACTGTGGGAAATGTTACTGTATGTA
>QXVX01008716.1:0-83659 GCA_013436065.1 Halocynthia aurantium | reverse complement strand
CATCATTTAACCGAAGTATTACGTTTGTTTTATGTGACCTTCTGAATACTGGACAACGATAGCGAAGTTCCTCCTTGTAATCAGGAGTGTATTTGTAGCGGTTCAAACGACAGAATACAAACTAAACTAACAATAAACTCTAACACTTATAATAGCAACGCTGTCACAACGTGTAAACGCTACATTGGAACTCGAAATAACGGACTATGTAGATACAATCCTGTCTAAACTTACAGAATAATACCGGTCTACTCAACCGTCTACCACGCTTACAATACAATCTTTCTATACACGTACGGAACAAGTAAATGATACTAACATACAATCAGTAAGAAAGCACAGTACTCACTGTAAAAATCTTCCAGAAAGTCTTCTCATTTGTTCCTAGGGATATCGTCGAGTTTCTCATCAGGAAGAATGGTGTGACTGGAGGTGAGGCATGTAAAACAAAGATCATGTCGGTTATTCGATACAACTTCGAAGTTTATCATACATAACACATTTATTTACTTAGGCTGTTCAATAAGATTCTTTGTATTTGACGAGCTTGTTTCTTCGCTAGGTTTTGCTAGAATCCTGTGTAATCAATCCTCTGTTCTGATTTCAGTTGAAGCCTTATAATTGGGAAAACAAAATATGAATTAAAGAGAATAAGGAGAAGGAAGGTTACTTCATTCAAAATGTCACAAAATACTTTAGGAAAGAGATGCCAACCTTCCTCAATTCTTGCTTGCCCTGGAACCAGTTAAGATTCTGCTCATCCTATAAACTCAAATATTAGCAATCTTTCTTAAAATTACATTTTTCTGATTAAATGAAAACAATTCAATTATCTCTTGGGGTATTTCCCTGGAGGAAATTTCCTTTCTCCCTGGATACCAAAACAGAGATAATCAGGGAAGTTGGCAAGACTTGTCCTTGTTAAGTAGAGTAATCCCTATCGATGAAGAAAGGGTTCGCATTTCCTTTAGTGAATGCAACACAGACAGTTTTTAATAATAATAATAAGAGTGATAATAATAATAAGAATAGACGAATTGATATTTATAGAGCAAATAATCACAAGGAGATCATAGAATTATAGTAGTGATAATAATAACAATAATGGCATTCTAAGAACGTTTAAAAGCACTTGATGATAGTTAACCAAAAACAGCAGAGTGGGCGCAGCAATAAAATGCACGATACACCCTGGTAAAATGCGGCAATTTGGCTTCATGTGACGCAATGCGCCTCTTCAATGTGTCGCTTCTTATCGACAGACCAAACATCGTAGGGAACACTAGGATTTCGCGATAGTACAGCTCTAAGCAATGGTTATAAACTTACAACGCTCAAGAAAAATACACATTTGGCGCTTCCCGAAAACACACAGTCAAGTCAGTAAGCTAATTCAACGACTTCAAAAAATAAAGAAAAAACCAACAACAAAAAAGCAAAATGCACAAAATGAACGGCTACAAATTTGTGTTCGAAAAAAACTATCACCAATACGATACGACAAGTAATTGCCTCGCGACATTTCGCAGAGTCGTAGGCAAATAGTATGTACTGGATGCAGCATAGATCCCTCAGTGACAAATGGTATTCTCTCAAAATACAAAAAAAAATGACAACTGTAAATTTACCTGAAACGAAATGAGCCAAATATAAATGATAAGTACGGGTATGGGAAACACATCCATGGCAGAAATCTTAAAATACAACGTGTGAAAGGTTGATGTGTATCGGAATCGTGCATAATCACAGTAAATAGCGCGGCACGGGGGTCCATGCAAGGAAAATGGCACGTTTGTATGAAAAGGAATGCCACCAGTCTTTGCTGCCACAAAGGAAATCATTATATTGGACTGAATTGCTTGCATTGTGATAGACAGTAGTCTGTCTGTATGGAGTGATTTGTCCACAACAATCACGTGTTTCCTTAAACGGAAAGGATTAGCTGGGCCAGAGTTTCAACATGACAGGGAAAAATAAGTAGCATCGAAGAAGGGGGAATTTGAAATTAGCAATTTAGTATAGACTGTTTTGACTAAAGTTACAATAAGGAACAGTTGGGCAAAATGTAGGAGCGGTAGCTATATCAAGCAGTGATGTAATGTAATAGGGATATCTAGAATGCAAATACCGTATTAGAATGTTACACAGCAACAAATAATAATTCAATAAGATAAACTGCTATGCCATATAAGTGATCTTCAGATTTTTCATTATATAAAATTCTCTCTGTTAATTTCCCTCAAATTCATTATGATATTCTGGTTTAAAAATTTTTTTGAGGTGCCTGCAATTTCAAAACAAATAACAGAACTACAGCAGTTGCTGTAATACCCTGGTAAACTTTTGCAGAACAGAAATGAAACGAACAGTGATACCTGAATGCCTACAGACGCAAGCTGCAAAGCAAGATGATTAAGAAACATATCGGTAGTTTGATATTACTGCGGCATAAATTTTGCGAACGCCTGTTGACAAAACCGATACGAAGAAAATAATTTTAAGCAATGATGAAATAATGCGATTGATGAATTTTGGTGGCATACACTTCAATGTATTTAAGATTATAAGGAGCGTGTATCTAAGGTCAACTTCACAGCTGTTAAATTTGGAGAGACCTTGCATGGAAATATGTGGAGAAGTCACGTACTGAAGATTGCACAATAATAAAACCACAGTCAACAGCAATTCACGCAATGGTAAATTTGCTTTTCCATTCAACTGGCCCTGTAAGATGTGCATTTTGAAACGGGTATGTCCAACAGAAAACTAGATATGAAATATGAGGAGAGTGAGCTGTATTGAAGCATGTAATACTGCAATTTGGCAAGTTTGTGAAGCATTATCGCAAAATAAAAGTCACTGCCATGTGTATAAGCAATGGTGTATTTGGTTGTGATGGTTTTTCATCACCCTGTTGTGAAATGTTGCTGGTTTTTTGAAAGGCCATTACTGATTTAAAAACCATTTGCTTTCACAGTGCTTCGAATGTACCTCAGTAAATATGCCCGGACCATGCATAGAGGTTGCTACAGAGTTCTATGGGAAGGGATTCGACCTACAGGCAATTGTCTCGCGTTGAGCTACGTTTGATAAACAGGAATGTCCAGTTATTCTGTAGGTAAGTTTATACCGTATGATCTGCATTACAGTGGTATAGCAATTTGGAATTACTCAACAAAGTTCTCAACAAAGCTTATTAATGCTGACCCAATAAGCAGGGCATGCTTTAGGTGCCTCCTATTTAAATAACAATTTTCTGTTATCAATGTGCACAGTAGGTAAATTAGTAAGTGATCAGAAATAGCACTTCACCTTCCCAAATTTATGGCATATTCAAGGCAGTGAAGGTGCATTCATCTGTCTGGCTTCAGCCAAATAAAAACATTGTTACATGACTACATAAAAAATTTGTCCTTACATTGAAGTGAGTGCTGTACTATAAGAAAACTATTTAGACGGAAAGACAGAAGTAACGGCGCCAGGCAAAATAAGTTTTCGGCAATTCGGAATAAACTTTCAAGCACCTACAAGGTCGTACTATCAAACATGGAGAGAATTTAGTTCATGACAATTGTGCAAGAATTGCAAACGGCGAGAGAGATTGTCTGGGAATGGTTAAAAGCCAAAACGAACGGTTGATTGAAACGACTGCATCGAAAGATATATGGTATTGCATGAATGATAATATTGGGTGTTGTGCGAAAGAAGCATTACCGTTCTTACAGTGAGTACCCGGTCTGCTGGAAACCAAATTCATTTCTTGGGCGATTGTGTTGATAGGCATTCTTATGCAAGTACGGCATGGTGAAGACTTTAACTTTGTTAAAATTCACAGTATGAAATGTGATGCGGTCACCGTGCAATATTTATTCTTTGTTTTCCTGGTAATGACGGTTTAGTTTTACACTGCAATGCTAAGTAGCATAAATCACTATCATTACTATTTTGCATGAACCACAAAAAACAGGAACATTAATTTCCAGTTGGAGAAGTTGTTACTGTATCCCATCACACCAAAGATGGCACTATAGCATAGCATGAGTATTCTATAGCTTCAGGTATTGCTTGAAGGGAGACTTGAATTACATAACAAAGTTTGGGGAGATAATTGAAAGAATATTTTCAGAAATGAATAGTATGTAATAGTTTGTATGTCATCACTTCAGATCGTCTTAGGTAAACGGCAATTTTGAAGCAGATCACGTCAATATGAACGTAAAACGCGGCATAGTAGCATAGGGACAAGCTTAAAATACACGACCGATGAAGTAGTATATAACGACGTTGCTTAAAGCATAGTTGTAGTAATAATAGTCATGTGTGGAACGACGAAACAAGGTAGATTGTAAAACGAAGAATGTCTCTATTCTTAAAAAGCGCTGGAGAGTCAGTCTACTAATAAAAATATTACGAGAAGAAAATACGAAAGTAAGATTAGAAAGGTGTAACAATGATTCCTTTGTTCTCAGCAGAGACAGCGATAATTGCTTGCTACATGGATTGCTCACCCAGCAGATTTTCAGGAAGAAGGCTGTGCAAGGGACTCATCATACGAGACGGGTCATCGTACCCACCCGACCCCCACATGTTGCTCGCAGCACCCCTGTTAATGCCGGGGCCAGCATTGCCGCCAGTGGACCAAGATGTCGTGGGAGGCATGCCATAGCCTGCATTGCCAGAATTCGCCCACAGACGCTGGATGTCGCCGGTGGAAGAGGAGCCGTGCATCATCGGGAACTGTGAGGACATACCTGATGGAGGAGGCTGCTGTTGACTGACCATGGTGCCTGAGGAGCCAAAGGAAGATCTTGAAGAGAATCTCGACTGTCCGGGTCCATTGTTCCATGTGTTACCGGCGGAAGCGGAAACGAAATTGCTCACCTTTTAGTTAGGAACATGAAATAACGCGATATTACAAATACTAACATACTTTTCGATAAGATAAAAGCTAATTATTATCTTATCTCTTACATCTTGATCACTAGTGATACTCGCTACCAACATCGTGTTGCCAGCCATCGACATGTTGAGTGCCTTCTTTGCAGCTAAGGCATCGTCTGCTGTGGCATATCTGACCAATACCATACCGTGCATCGGAGAGTTTGGTTCGAAAGACAACATGTTACCTTTCATCGCACATAAATTACGAAGGCTGCTGAAATCCATCTAAAAATGGAAACATACACAAGATCAACTTACTGTTCAAACGAAATTGCAAGTAACTCCTTTCAACAATGATACCTGAGGATTCAAGTTGTTCAAAACAACCCAAGTCTTGTTGCTGTTATCAGTCCAACCGGGATCTTGAAAATTGAACAGATTATGAAAAATGTTACTAGAAATCATTTGTAAACAGTAAAGAAAGGCTTACTTTGTGAAATGTTCGAAAAACGATTGACGGAACTTGCATTACTAGGCATGGATGTGTTAGACCACGAATTGGCTGACCCTGGTCCTGGTGGCCACATTGAATTTTGTCCAGGAAAAACTCCTGCGAGTAATCAAAAAGGTTAAGTCAGAATGGGAAAATGTTTCATTGTACTGGAATGAAATGGTTCTTTCCAGCGAAGAGGATACACGTCATCAGCTTACTACTTTATGAATGTATTCAACGATGTTACCTGGTGGTGGACGATTGTTTGCAAGAGATGATTGCTTTCCAGGTAGAGGAACTTTCCAGAGCTCGTGAGCGAAGGATGTTGGTGTGTGATTCAAAGACGAACCTCCTGCTAATATTCAAGAAACATTTTCAAATATTCATAATAAATCAGCATTTACATTACAATATAGCTGGAAATTATAATACAGAATGACGCTCAGTACACCGAATTGGTATACAGTGGATGCTGCTTATTATGATTTTGGATAATGTTATCAATCGGGTATTGTATTATGAATGTCAAACGGTCCCAAAACCGATTTATATCCTTCACTTATTGTAATTAAAGCTTGCAATGTTATTACAGCATAACTGTTGATACAAAACAAATGATGATACATAACAGATACTAATCATAATCATGGAACATAAGCATTGGTTAGGGACTTTCAAAAAAACAATATATATGATTTCCGAGGGTATTTACTTCCATTAATAAACTATTCTATACTAGCAACCAATTTTAAGAAATAACTTTAAATCTACCTGTCGACCAAGTCGATGTGGATGCTGCAGGATTGTCAGATAAACTGTTGGCAAATGAGGAGGCAAGAGAATGGCTCTGGTTAAACAAAGACAGAAAATCGTTTAGTTCACGAATGAATCGGAAGTGTATGTAAAACAATCCGATGAGAGGAAGGCATAGCGCCAAAGTTTAGTTCATACTGTGACGTTCTATTATTTAATAGGATGCCTCATTGTTTTGATTTTAATATAAAAATAATAACTAGAATGAGAAAAAGTAAACAGTACCATTATATTGGACATGCAATGTGTTCCACGGGCAGTGTATTGACAGTGTTTAATAATTAACTCTATAGTATCTACTTTATCCTAGCCTGATCATAAAACAACAAAAATCATTCAATAGGAAATCAAAAGCAAATTCGGATACTTACATGCACATCGTTTTTTGAATCTACACCGCCTGATGAAAGGTTCTCAGATTGTAAATTAGCATAACGATCTCGGTTGAGCACCTACAAGAACAGAAAGAATAAAAAAAAGGAATATAAGCAAGAGCTTGATGAATATAAATACTAGAGAATAAATATAGAATTAAGTAGGTATATACCAAAAAGATTATATCCTTCTAGTATAGCTTTATCTGGAGGCATGAAAAGTTAGTTTTTGTTTGTTCAGACCCCTATTGTAAAGCATATTATTATTGTAATTGAGGTAACAACAGTAATGACATGATAAGGCAATAACAACGCGGCTTCACATCAGAAATTGGTAATAGCGGTGTCTGTCAGATATCTATATCAAATTTCTTGGGAGTTAAAAAGGTTTATGATACTTCAATTGAGAAAACCATGCTAATTTCAAGCCTTGTACCTGGTCTACATCTTTCACAGTGTTGACAGACATAGTCTTTGATATTGCGACACTGCCCGGCGTAATGTCCGGATCAATCTCTGGATCGATTGGTCGAAAACCCTTCCACTGGACGCCGGGAATGAACTCAGGAATGTTGAGGTTGGATCCGTTCGCGTCCTGCGCCATGGCAAGACCGGGATTGATGCCGGATCCACTATTACCGCCCGTCGGGAGATCTAGGGTTTGAAGTCGACTTGAAATGCCATTGTTGCTTTGTTCGAATTCTGAAGTCGGCATTTGAAAGGGACCTGGCGCGAAAAATGAAAAACATTGAATATACAAGCAGACTCATAATACCAGACATGGCAATGGCTCTTAACTTTGTCCTTGCTATCTAATATGTTAGATAATAAAATGTTGGAATAGTGAGACAAAAATTATTAACACCAACCATTTGCTTCATTGGTTAAAATATTTGCTTGATCGATTGCACCATGGATATCTTGTACAGCTTGCTGCAGTCCCAGGAGTCCTCCTGTGCAGAAAAAAACAAATTGAAATATGTAAATAAACTAAAAATTTGGCTAGAAGGCTATCGAGGACACAGGACTTTTTTTCCTCGAACAGAATGAACTGTTTCAATTCAATACGTGTTCATATTATTGATAATTTATTTGAGAATGCTGATCCTCAATCTTGAATAATACCAGAACCTTCATTGACATCTCACCTCCTGTAAATGAAGTATTTGGCAAATCTGAACCTGGACCACAAGGGGAAGGCATGAGGTTTTGTCCTCCGATCATGTCGCTGATGCTCGGGTGGTTGAGTTGAGGGTCTCCGTTCCCAGAAGTTTCCATGCTGATGGAAGGCCTTTTATATGTGTTCAGCCGAGACTGGTGGTCTCTATAAGGAATAGGATTAAAATAGTCGATTAGATGAAATTCTCGCCCATAATTCTCAAGGTTACCCATTGGCATTGGAGTAAATTAGTGTGTAGAATATTCCAAATGCAATTATTGAAATAATTTATGAACAGTAACGTTTTACTAAATTATAAATATTGAGATTCATATATTTCATTCCAGGCGTGTGAGCCAACTGTCTCCCAGCTGGAAAGCACTAATTTCTCTTTCACTGTATGTCGATTATTAATAAGTTCAATGCAAAATATAGTGAATAAATTAAGCATAATAACCTGTTCGGATTAGATCCAGTCGGCAAGTTCTGAGAAAGACTGGCCATGTTGAACGGAGTCATTCCCGAATTGGTAGGTGGAAGTGCTCCAGAGAGGCCGGAATTCATATCAAGACCAGACGACAACCCGGCACCCGGTTTTCCAGGCATCTGGTTAGTTTTTTGCAGCATATTTTGTGTAAGTGCACGTTGATGGGCCTAAACCAATGAAAATAACTCAATAAAATTGTTTTATGTCTTTCAACACAATGTGTGTATTCTACAAGGGTCATGAAGCTAGGATAAATTTATTACTGACAAAATGGGGGAGCAACTTATATACATACATATGCATCAAACAAGCAGAAGGCTTTTGCATTCAACTGAAAATTTGGCAGAATAATATAAGCTATGCATGATTGATGAAAGCTCAAACAATACGAGTGCCAAGCACAGATTCAGACTTCCGAAAGCCTTCCGGGGTAAATACGATACAGAAATTCAGCAATTATAATAAATCTATATGGCAAAGAGAGATTCAATTAATAGAACCATTGAAAAAGGTTGGAAACTCGTACTTGATTCAACTCTCTCATATGCAAAGCGATGCTACTCAAGCCGCTCAGCGGTTAATCAATACGTCAAACAATGGAATTCATACATGTATAGGGAGTTTTTTTATGTTTCCTAATAATGGAGGACTGGAAATGCTTGATGATAAAAAAATAACACAGGATTATGTATTGAATTCATCAAGGAATTGTCTAGGATACTAAAATGAACATTCCATACCTGAATTTGTTGTTCGCATTGCTGGATCATACGAAGGATGTTTTCACGCATTTGGAGTGGCAGGTTAGGTTGCTGTATGCCAAAAATCAGATAATTAAATTCCAACAATTTCACTATTAACTGAATGCCACTTTCTATTTTTAAAATATTATTAAAAATCCATTCTTGGAAATGTATTCTACCTGATGATCAATAATAAATAATAAATCAATAGGTCGGATAAAATTAACATAATAATGAAACAATTATGGAAATTTTTCAATTTTGATACTTGCCAGAAATGACAACCAGACATACCAGGTGATAATAACCAGAATAAAAATATGTATTTTCAAAACTTGGTGAAGCACTGACATGAAAGAGGTCTGCCATTAAAATCAATTACCCTTGCTTACCAATTATGATTTGAAATGAAACAATTAAGGTTAACGAGGTTGGTTACTGACTTGAAATCGACTCGATAACCTACCTTGTTAATCACATTCATTCTCTGAATTAACTGTTGCCGTTCGGTTGTCTTCATCACGAGTTGTTGCAGTAAGTTCAAGTGTCGTGGCGTCATCAGCTGTGGGTTGAGCATTTGTTGAGGTATAACACCTTTCATGACGGCATGCCTGATCTGTGAAACAGGCCAAAAAGAATCTGTAAGCCATTTGAATTTCAACTCATCAATTGAAATAATCACTTTTGCTCATTAATTGTAATAATCAAAATTATTTTCTCTTGAAGATTTTAGAAACTTGATTGCAACATTACCATTCACTATAAAAGTTCTAAATCATATCCCAATATCTATTACATATATCATAAAGAATATGCAACTAAAGAACTTACTTGCTGCAACTGATTTTGCAACTGTGGTGGCATGGGGGGTGCTTGATTTCTCATCTGTGGCGCTTGCGACTGGTTCATGAGTTGTTGAGGCGGCACAGGTCTTGGACCGTTCATGCCAGGTATGCCTTGGCTACCAGGCTGTCCACCGGAGAATTGAGAGCCATAGTTCATGCCTGAATGAATTAAAAAACAATAATAACATATAAAACACATATAAAATAAACACTTGGCCCTACTTGGTTAAACAAATGCACTGCAACACTAACAAAGAGTGTGAGGGTGATGGTGTACATTAAAAATGGTGCATATGGAAGTAAAAACAAGCAAAATACTTCATATAATTTCGCTGCAACAAAGAAACACATTAAATTTCACAATGAAAATCTACACACACCAGACACCTCAGGCAAACTACCACCATACACATGGGTTGATATTTTATATCACAATGTGTTAATGAGTATTAAGCATTATATGTATATGAATATCTAACATTAGCGCAATGATAGAAATGTTTTATAGCCATTACCTGGCCTTCCATTGCCAGACATGCCCATTGCTGCTGACATTGTGTTAACATCAGCATTACCTTCTTCAAAGACACTATCACTACCTGTGCTTGTTTTTCGGTCCACAAAACCTATATAAAATAAAACCATCTCACAATCACAACCAGCTCCATAAAACATAGCCTTGCACTGGACCCCAAACTTCTTTAATCTCTGTTTAAACCGCTCCACACTGACCTTGCTTACAGAAAAAAATCAAGAGGGAAACTATATGCCAAATATATCTTTAAAAAATAGTCATTTTTTAAACATACTTCCCATTATTCAGCAAAGTCAGAGAATGACGTCCAATTCTCTATATTCTCTGAGAGGCCTTTATGTTTTATAATTACTTTTACAGTATGTTGCCTGTCTATACTGTACTCTCAGAAACACCAAGAAAAAGTCACCCTGATTCAACAAAGTGACACACATAACGACAATTATTAAAAATAAAATGATATGGTGAGAAAATGCAAACCCGTGCAAAGTGAACACGATGTAAATTGAGTGCAAAATAACAGAAATGACAAGTTGTCTTGACTGAAGATATAATGAAAAACTTACCGAAATCCACATTGCCTTTACCGCCTCCCATTTCAGTCTGAAAAAGTATTTACGATTTAATGATTAGTATGAAGAGAGACAGGAACGGAACAGTTTACTTACGGCATGGTTCCACCCGCTGCCGCCATCGTTTTGTCCCCACTGCTGACCCTGTTGTTCAGTGGAATTGCCCCATCCAGTATTGTTATTAGGTTTGCTTTGTCCCCAACCAGAACCCTGGTCCCAGGAACTGCCACCTGAATCACAATTTTTAACTAAACTTCTATCAATTATTGAAAGTACTACACTCCAAACTATCACAATCCACCTTTCCAAGGTAATGCTTGATAAAATTGAAAATTTTTCAATGTCCAATTTGTACCTACCTTGGCCTGTGTCACCCCATGCTGTGGGTGATGAGGGTTTATTTTGCTGGTTGCCAGGTGGACCTCCCCAGCCTGTTGCGGTCTGATCTGACTTAGGTTGATTGATATCACGATTGCCGTCGCCCATTGCAGCTTGCTTCTGTTTGTCCCACATGTTAACGCTTTTATATGCTGTTGGATCTCCCCAGGCCGACGTTCCGTCATCAACTTGACTAGGAAGACGCTGAAGATTTTTCTGCGGTTGACTCCAATTTGCTTCCGGGCCTCCAGAAGATTGTCGTGCGCCCCATCCAGAAGAGGATTGCGAATTTCTTTGCATATTACTGCTCCAACTGGAGTTATCAGCCGCTGGCTGTTGATTATTCCATCCAGAACTTCCAGTCTGCTGCGGAGGTGCAGTCCACCCTTGCACAGAGGAGTTTTGTGCAACGTTTGGTGGCGCTCCCCATCGATTACTGTTCATATTAGACATTGGAGGTGGCATACGTTGTTGATCTCCCCAGCTTGTCTGATTACCTGGATTCGGCTGACCTGCGTTCCAAGATGGTCTTGTTTGAGTTTGTGATGTAGGACCGGGACTGGGACCAGGACCAGGGCCGGAACCGGAAATAGGACCAGGAGCGCCCCAACCTCTCACTGCTGGTGCTGCGGTAGCTGGTTTGACCCATTGTTGTGTAGTTTGGTCATTTGCTTCGATGCCTTGCGAACTTGGTTTGGAATTGTCGCTCCATCCAGCGGTGCTCCCTTGACTTGGGGATAACTTGCCCCAGGCCTCGGTGCCATTGTTAACCGGAGGCTTCCTGTGAACATCAGGAGAATCGGACACATCCCAAGATGTGTTTTGTTGGATTGGCCTTTTCCCCCAGCCTTCATGGCAGTTAACTAGTTTATGAACCGCTACTTCTCTGTCCGTCATAGGTACAGTTTCTTGTGGTTCCGTGTCCTGTTGCTCTTGTGGCGCTTGAGATTGGTCGGCTTCTGGTTCCGGGATGCTGGCTGTCTTCTGTTCGCTGTGAACAGGTTGTTGAGCCGCAGCTTTGGCCCAGCTATCTGGGGCTTTACTGTGAGGACTCATAGAGTGTGGTAGACTGGCTTGTTGCGACTCTGCGGCATTTGTCTGAGGAGCTACGGTTTGCGGGGTATTCCATCCCGTCGTAGACGAATTCGAACCTTGACTTGAGGGAGCGCCCCAGCCTGTTGAAGATTGACTGACGGAACCCTGCGCTTTACCCCACACAGCAGTCCCGTTATCCACTTGTGTCGGTCGCGACCAATTCGAATTGTCGCCCCAACCTGCGTTTTGTGAAGAAGCGGGTAGGGTTCCCCAACCGTTACTGGAATCCGTTTTATCGGCTTCCATAGTGGTTTGATTGTTCCAACCACTCGTATCTTGCATATCAGTAATGGATTGTTGCGTATTCTGTTCCTGCCCCTGTTCACCTAACTGAGGCCAGCCGTCAGGGTGCGAAAATGGGGTGCTTATTGAATTGTGGTTGTTACTGCTCCAACCAGCATTCACAGGAGCGTAATTTTTTCTTATAACACTGTTGCCGGCAGGTTGATTACTGCCGTTATAATTTGATTGCCAACCAGCGGTTGAACTCATTCTCTGACAAAATAATGGAATTCGATCTCTCTAAACCTATAATCCATCATTTCACATGTATTATTTACGTTAGCTGTAATAACAAATGCAGTTTGTCAATATCCGCAACAGGAGGGAATAGGATTCAAAAAGAAAATCGACATTATGGCTGTATGGCTAATTAGGCAACGTATTGGTAATCAATTCTGGTCATTAAAAAATTCGGAATTATGCTACAAGAAATTCATCTATAACTTAACAAACAGGGACCACAGCCAAGCACTATGAAGCAATTGTCATATGATATACCTATGACTTCATTGAAAATAATTTACTGTTTCACTAGGTGTATTTATTATTCCATGAAACCGTACATGTCTGAAATTTTTAATCATATTGAGTGAAAAGTGTCATCAAATACTTCATTTTAAACTGGGATCACTGGATTACATTTTTCTACTTGCTATTTTCCTACAAATTATAAAAGATATTGCAATATATATTCTACTCATATATGAAATCATATGACTGCCTTATCATCTGGTGATGACGGATGACACCATTGGTTGCACACCTAATCAGGACACAAAATCTATAACATTACAAAAGATATAATCTAAAATATTTAATGTGGCTTATACAATAATGAACAGAAAACATAGTAGGCTGTTTAGAGAGCTTTACCAAACTCGTGATGCCCTGCATACCAGAGCCTTATTATAGAAAGGATTACATTGCACTCCAGCACATAAGGTCCAGTCAGTCCCCATACACAAATCTACATCCAGTCGTCATACACAGTCTCTTTTATGATAGAGATAAAGTTAGAGATAGTAATATCTTTAATTCAATGACCAATTTTTTTGAAATGATAGGAAACAAGGATCTCTATAATCCAGATAAGCCGTGTGTTAACTCACTAAAATATTAGGTGGTAAAAAAATTCCCTAAACAATTTCACACATTTTCCGCTTTCCCATATATTTCACAAATCCTAGCTCTAGCGTCTTCTTGTATCTTAGTTAAGCACAAAGATAGCTCACTGGTCAAGGTCATATTTTTTTTAATAGTGAACAGGCCTTGATAAGAGATTCTACACCATTCATGTCATTTACAATCCGTATGTAAGTGCATGTAGGTGAAGTAGAGATATATATACTAAAAGTATAATTTGTATGATCACATAAGAATCAAATCTTCACTTGTGATTAAGATTAAGATAAACTTTTTAAAATGAACCTTCATCAGTTGGGCCGAAAGCCTTTTTTGAATGAATAGTAATATTTATTTTCAGGATTGAATTTCAATCAAACCAGACAGCATAATATGAAAGCAACAGTGGTCATTTCAGGACTTGAAGCTATCAATGTGATAAAATGAGATGACAAATTTTCAGGTCATTTTATTCAATTCAAAACTTTCACTAACTAATCAAGATCATGGTCGTTAGAAAATAAACGTTTGCATACTTTGGTGACGCACCACAAAATTAAGCGTCGCTGCATTCACCGTTAACGCCAACGCGATAAACTCATAGCGAAATTCTACAGTCAATAACCTTCATCTACCCTCAAGCAATGTAAGCAACTACGCAAAAGATATCTGTTATTTGAAATTCCAGACAATCTACAGAACTAGTGATGGAGACGGGCACCAATTAACCAGCAAACTATCAAGTAAAATTTTCAGAAAGAATGCAAAATTTAGTTGGGTAGCCATATTGATTAACAGAAAGAATGATAACACCTAGTGGTAACATTACGATGCAAAGAGAAAACGACTTTTCTCAACACGATCTCTTGCATTTCACCCATTTTTACTACTGCGATTTTCAGTCTTCTGATTGCTTCTAAAAATTTATATAGATGAAGCATTTTCTTATTGAGTTACATTTACGTCATTAATATAACATTAAACATATTGTACTGTTATGTCCCACTCGCAACGTTTATTGCCTGACGCCGACCGGCTGCACCGCAGAATTAGTTATGAGCATGTTTTACATGACTATATATTCATTTGTAGTTCTCAAAATATGTGTTAAAACCTTATATAATGACAGGCTTAACTATAAAGCCACTTATCATATGTATTGCTGCACATAGCTAAAATTTCCTGTCGGCACCTCCTACATAATACTACAAAAACCGAAACCGCAAGTTGGCAGAAAAGAGCTCAAGTAAATACAGTAGTCCTCTTGTTTGAAAAATTATTATTTTTAAACATAACAGCATCAATGACACTTAAGGGAAGTAATCGCAAAAACTGCACTAATGTGAAGAAGAACGATTGGTAAAATGGAAAACATTACTAAGACTAAATTCAAATGACTTCACTGCCATTTATAATGTGCATAAGCTCGATTGGCTTCCGCTTCTCGATGCAAGTCTTTCTTTTTCTTCACCATAACACCATCATTATTATATGCTGCTAAAATCTCTCTTGCGAGTCTTGCAGACAATGGAGTCTAAAAATATTAAATATGAACATGACAACAGAAAATAAACATGGGGTCAAAATATTAAACATGAAACATCCTTCATAAAAAATGTTTACATTTGGTTTACCGCTCCTGCAATGGTTGAGAATCCATTTGGTAGCCATAAAAAATCCCTTCCATTCTGTAACTGCGACAGGCACCCTGTCAATAAATTAAAACACATCATTATTAAAAGGCGTGTATACGAATGTCGATTGCTCATGCCAGACAATTCGTTACTTGAATGTAGCTCCTGCTTTTGTAACGCTTTGTATACTGACAATTGGCATTCCGTTTCTCATGGCCTGGTGAAAAATAACCAATGGATTGACTTCTATCTCTTCTTTCAATTCGTCTGGTGAAGAATGATATTTCTTTACCTTAACAGTAATATTGCCTGTCAATAATGTATAACTAGCTTCTAAGGGTTAGCATTCATTTCAAACAATGGTTACTTCACTCAATCAATAAGCAAACTGTTAGGTATTGTAAATTTTATCACTCTATATATTGCAATGTAATGTGTGTCCAGAATCCATATATTTAGAAGTAAAGACAGTAGGATCGGTTTCACTGCAAGTAGTGTCTGTTACTGGGAGAGTGAAGTCTATGATCGAGAGTACATCTCCTGCATGTTATCAATTCTCTTACTTGTATTGCTTTTAATATTGCAAATGTTTCTTTCATGACTTTTGTTGCGAGTTCACCCTTCCCCTGTTTTAATACGTGCTTCTCAAATCTTTCAAGCATGGGGTCGTGAAATATTGAGTAATAGTGACGGGTCGGTGCAGGTTTGACATTAGTGAAGGACATCGCATCGCCTTCTTCTGGTGGATTTTTTCGATAAAATTCTCTGTCTGGGTCAGGCTCTGCCCAATCCGGAGGGTACACTGAAGAATTCACCTGTTAATTTATGGGATCAGAAATAGAAAGCACGGTCTGGAATCCTATATCTATATTTATAAATTGTATAGAAAGTGACTTACCTTGCTGGTTGAAAACGACGATTTCTGGCACGAAAAAAGCGATGGCGTTGGGCGAAATATACGGGTTAGCACTCTTATGGAATTCATAATCGAAGATTAATCTGAATTTAGGGACTATTCAAGTAGTATATAAATCTCATG
This sequence comes from Halocynthia aurantium, assembly GCA_013436065.1. Taxonomy (NCBI): domain Eukaryota; kingdom Metazoa; phylum Chordata; class Ascidiacea; order Stolidobranchia; family Pyuridae; genus Halocynthia; species Halocynthia aurantium. The sequence continues at coordinate 67,207 of QXVX01008716.1, read as the reverse complement.
AAGTACGAAGGATATGCTTCACATGTTGGGGAGCATAACAATAAATGCAAGTCAAAAGGTCAAAGTTCATTTTAAAAATCAATTTCCAAAAATCTCACCAACCTAAAATACTGTTATAAAAAAATTAAAGACTCGATGATTGCTGTTCCTAATTATATTACAAGATACATTAGGAGCATCAGGTGTTTACTAAAACCGCACAGCAATTAAAATTTTATCATGTGGTCATATCGTATCATTGTACAAAAAAAGGCTGTCAGTGCTGTTGTCCAATTTAAAAAAAATACAGTTGGTTAAACAATTTTATTCACGCTACACAAAATATTTATTAGAACTCATTATATTCCAAAAGCATTAAAAACCAAAACTACCTACATGCATGCATAGAAATGTCAGCAAATTAATTAAAACTTGAAGGAAAAAATAGTCAAGTAGTGTTGTTGAATAGCTCATAATAATTTCTGTGTAAATAAATATATTCCATGTGCAGTGATACATACCATACTTCTCTTTTAAAATGCACAAGCAAACGATAATTGTAAATCCTAGAAACAAACAGTACGTATAAAATCCTTGACAGGAATGAGTTGCATGTTATTGCCTCTGTGAAAGGCGCCTTCACCCATGTCATGATAAACTGGTAACAGAGAGGGAATAGTGGGTGGAATACGAATGGTGGGTGTTTCTTGTGCCAGCGCTAAATCCATGGCTATCAGATCACTCTTGAAGTCTTTCACTGCCTTCTCAATCAAGCCACACTGGGTTTTAAAATCGTACTCGGTAGCGATTAAGCGTAGGTCCAGGCTATAATCAGGAATGAAATCTACAAACATGTTGAAAAAGCATCTGCAAAAGAATATTCATTCGTTTATTCCGACTAAAATTGGAATTTTATGTTCTTGTCAGGCTCAGGAAACTAATTTACCTGGTCCTCATTACATCTCTTGATTTAAGAAGCTTTAATGGGTTTGCACGGAATTCTTTTGCGTGTTTGATTTCAGGTCTGTCGGCTGCCACAGTGTCCCAGTGGTAAATATTGGACCATGGTTCATAAGGAGTCCTTACAGCCATGCATCCATACTTCCTACCAAAGAAGCGTAGGTAGGTCTCATGATCACAATAGTGGACTACTGCCACCTGGAAATTCAATGGCAGGAATGTATTGTAATAGAAAAAAATATAGTTATTGGTTATACATGGGGTCTCCTATGCTGAATATTGCTGAAATTTAACTTAACTGCCCCGCCTGCCCCTTTTTCGATCAAATCTTACCTGTGTGATATGACCCAATAAAATATATTTCTTACCTGATGTATAAAAGTAGAGATGGCATCAACCATGTTAACTTTCTCAAATCCGGGAACATGGTCTTTCATCACAGTCGACAGCACAGTCCACTCTTTTTCGTCAATTTCTGGTGCTACAGCCGCTACAAACTTTCGGATAACGTCATAGTACATAGCCAGAAACCTGAGATACGGTATTCGCTGCATATCTTTGTTTGTCACATATGTTGGAGGGAAGTTGCAGTGTTTGGGTTCTTTATCATTTGGATTAACCTCAAAAATTCACAGTAATGTTAACAAAGTTAGTAATAGGCCATGTCTATGACTAAATAAAGAGAGGTTGGAGTTTACCTCAACTTTTTCTTTGTGTTTTTCATATTTTAAATGGTAATGTTTGTGACATTTTTTTGTTACACCCGCAACAAACTGCTCAATAGTGATTGGAATTGGTTGCCAAAAAAAGAAATGACGATCAAGTAGGGAGCGTTTGTTGTTTGTTGCGTTGCCGACCTGCAAAGCCTTGTAGGAGACATATATTATTTCGAATTCTTATTGAATAGTTTCAATTCTCTTCACCATCATTTGCAACTAGGATACCTGATAATTAATTCTCTCCGTGAACTGGAAATGTGGCGACAAGAGCTTGTACAGAAAACCATCTCTATCGAGATAGGTTTTGGAAACTATGGTCATGCTGGATGGAAATACGAAATGAACATAGTTGTGTGCAAGGCCGGGACCGTAGTACGTCATGCAAATCTTTGAATATTGAACATAATTTAATAATAATATTACATATTACTTGATATGCATAATACCTGAGCATGTAGCTTTGCAAGATTCCATTCATACATTTCTGTCTCTTCACATGGCCAACTCAAGGTCTTTCCATCATTAAAAACCAATTTAATTTTTGTCAGATACTCATCCAACCAGATTTCACGAGCCTCCCAGAAGAAACCCTAGAAAAATTTAATCTGTAAACTCTGTATATCTAAAACTCTATAGTACAATGAAAGATTATTTACTCTGAAGAGAAAAAAATCATCAAAGCCGTCCATCTTTAACTGAAACATTTTTTTATCTTCATGCCATTGCATTGAATGAGCAAAAACGCTGTTGAATAGGGTATAGGCCATGTCTTGCTCGGACATGAGGTCTACTTTTTGTCCTCCAACGAGATATTTTGCAAGCTGTTGGGAAATAAAATCAATATATAAATTCTGAATGCAGGATTCACAGAATTCAGGATTTCACCTCACGAGCTGTCCAAAATGTCATTCGATTTAGGTAAGCATAGCCACGATACATTGCAAAGTCATAATTCTCCTGGGTTGATACTGCCACTATGTCTTTTACCTTTCAAAACAAAGAAGTCCAACATCTATCAGCGAGAAATCAAAATGCTAAAAATACCTTCAATTTAATTACCAGAGATTTTCTGCAGATGATTCCAATTCTTCCATGTTCTCTTTTACCTAAACCAGTCACAAGCTGTACTTTGAGTATTACTTTCTTTATCGACAAGGAAATCAGCTGAATTATGTAGAATGGTATGTAGATGAAAATGCATAGCATCACTGTCAACACTTTCACCGCAATTTGTTTCTAAATATGAGCATGTTTGAACTTTTATACATTTGAAGTGTAAAGTTTACTGCAAACAATCAATGCAACTCTATTCAAGTAGAAAATAGGCGATACTAATTCTTCATTTTTAATAAATTACAAGTACACATAAACTTCAAAAAATTAATAAAATTTGTTGTAAAATATTGAGGTTTCTTACTCTTGCAACAACAGGTGGTGTGAGAGCTTCAGTGAAACTGCCTTGTCTTCTTATCTTAGGGTGAAGATGCTTGCCGCTAGATTTCAACCTGGATTTCAGCTTTCTATTTTCCATACCTTAAATCTGTATCTCATAAGTCTATTAGAATATATGTTACCTTTCACTCTGTACTGTATTTAGCAGAAAACTGTATGTTAGTAGAATTAATTGTTTTACAATGAGTACTGTAAAATGTATACTCGAGACTGCTACATATTAAAACTAGAGCACAATGGAGATATTCCCTTATATAGCCCTTTCTGCTGGTAACAATCAAATTGCACTCCTGCTATTTTCACTTTAACTGCGAAGCTCGTTTGGCTTAATGCATGCTATTTTACCTTATCTTTGACAGAGCTACTCCTAATAGGTTATGGTAATTGTAAAGGCCATGCCATCCAGAAATGTTGTGGTATAAAAATGTCAGCATAACTGAAAAATCCGAACAACAAACTGACCTTATGTGAGGAGGAAAAGAAGGTTAAAATTGACACAAAGAAAAATACATCACATCAGTGCATCCAATAGTTTATTTACATATTAAGCAATATAAATTATTTCCTTAAAAGGAGAATAATCAAAATCCTTGCACACAAACAATGACAAAACATAGAAACAATTATGAAATAGGTTCTGATCCTGATGATTCAACCCTAGACTGCTAGTAACTTGCACTGAGCTCACACGAATTGCCAATGTTCAGTGAGTGAGTGAGCAAAAGCTAAAGCACTTACCAATAATTATGAAGATTGTACAGCAGTTGGAGGAACTTGTGACTGTTGCTGTGAGTCTATACCAGCCTGCTGCTGGGCTTGTGTTGTCTGAAGAGTTGCTGTGCCAACTTGTGACGTCTGACTCTGTTGTGGCTGCTGTTGTTGCTGAGTTTGTTGACTGAATTGCTTACCCATACAGCTACGAGCCACAGATTCGAACAGTCTAATACACAAAACATATCGAATAAATCATATAGATGTGAAAAATATACAATACAAGCAAGTTGGTAAAAGTTACTTTGATATCTCCGGAGCACAGTGCACAAAGTCGTGATTCCAAAACTTGAAACTAGGATTTCTTATGAGTTCTATGAACGTGATAAGCAAACCCCAAGGGTGTGGCCGATTTACGATCAGTCTCTCAAGCAGTACTCTAAATAAATACATTGAAAAAAATAGGATTAACCGATGCCATTGCAAGCAGCACTCGTTCCTTACATACTAATATAATGATTATGATATTCTAGGAACTTTTCTATACAAGGGGATAGGTATTTTACCGGGTAATTTGCTCCTGAATGGCCTCTTGGTTTGCTTCAGCAAAGAGATAGAGCAAAGTACAGCTGAAATAGTGCGTATGACTGTTCGGATACCTCAGTTGATTTGCGATCGCGTTCAGAAATAGATATCGACCTAGCCGGTGTATAAAGAAAACAGGAATTTCATTTTAAAAAACTCAACTATGACCTTTACCTAAAACAAAATTCAAGCTCGGGGATTACTGAAACACACCTTCAGTGTCCAGATCAACTGCAAGGTTGAGAAAGATGTCCATGTGAGAGGAATGGGTTATCGTACTCATTGACGGAGTCCCGCCCTTGTTGTATATATATTGGATTGCCTGAGTTCCGACATACAGCACAAGTGAATTGATCAAAGTGACGTTGTATTTCATTCCAGATTCATTTGACAACTGCAAAATTTATAAGTCATATAATGTCCAATATTTAGAATATGCCAAAGTCTGTCTCCGGTATATATTCACCTGGAAGTTCCCTCTTAAATCTGAAAGGAAAGTAACAGGAGCTCTTGTCTTCAAGTAGCTATCGAGATCTTTCTTGAAATTTGGTGGCATAACAGCAACAAAGTTGGTGAGAATCCTTGGAGCACTATTGATCTCTTGCAACATGTCAACCTAACAACGCATTAGGTCATTATGATCATTTATCTATAGTAAAAAAGAGATAACAAATTTCACTGGACTGGATTACCTTTAGGTTGGGTGTAAATGGATCTGGCAATCTCATGTTCCTCGGGAAGGCGCTCAGGATGAGATTGCGGAGCTGGATGCAGTTGGCCGGAATTACGTCACAGAATCCGTAATGATAATCGCATAGAAACTCTGGGAAGTCATGGAGAAGCACCAACAGAAGGCGGAGTGTTCCCTAAAGTACAGAAAACTATTTAAGATAATTGAAAAAAGATGATTTCTCTATCTGTTAACAGAAGTTGTTCATTCTGTGCCTTGTTCCATATCACGGCATTTCTTTTACATACCCTATAGAGAACTTGCATTGGCTTTGCCAATTCCACATTGCGAAGGAAGGGGCCGAGGAATTTGAAAAGATCGATCAAAAGTTGAGCATACATCGGCCATCCCTAATCAAGGAAGAGGTTAAGCGTGTTAAGGTTTATCATATCCTGACTATAGTTAACTGGAGTAAAGTATGAAAAAGCATTAAACTCATTAAACCTTCTGCTGCGGAGTATGAAGGAGCATACGCGATATGAATGAACGGTATGAAATTAGTTCAAGCCATGCGAAGGCAAATCCTGGAGTTTTGCTTGGTCTTAGAATATGATAGGTGTTTCTGCAGCAAAATAGAAATTGGTTATCATACAGCCGAGATACTATGAAAATCCGTTAAACTTACGTAAAGGCAGTGAGGGTTTGGAAATTGATCGATTCTAGAACGTGTTCAGGAGCATTCAACTCATAAAAGAGCATAATGAATATGCGATGGTAGGGCATTTGATGGAATTCTGTCTGACGTTGGTCATGGTCTTTTTGCAACACTCCAACAACAATACCAAGCACCTTTGGAATAGATCAAGCAATAATGGTTGATGGTGGTTATTCATGAATAAATGAACAGATGAGTAGAAATATTGAATCTATACATAATAGAGGTTGACCAGAGTCAGGATATCTATGTAAACCTGTGAGAGCACTAGATCATTATCTACCTAGGCTGCTGATTAATGAAGAAAATTGTACTGTCAACATAAGTCAACTATACTAACTATTATCTTACGAAAATTAAATGAGATTTTTGATTCTTGAATTCTCATCTTACTAGTTCTAGCACATGATGTATATATGTATATATATGGTACAAATATATAAAACATTACCTTGTTGAGCAAATTAATTTTAGTAACTGAATTAGCAGCATCGCCGGAATGTTTAACAAGCAGAGTGATTAAACGAACGAACGCATCCAACGTGTGGAAACATTTGGCACGGACAAGAGTTGGATTCAGTAGAGAAGGGCTTATGTTGGACTCCTTCAAAGGAAAATATAACGGTTTATAATTAGGAATCTTTTTTGTTAGCCAACATGGACCTTCAGTCTTACCTGGAGCAATCTATAGGTGAGATCAACGCAGAGCTCAGTGCAGAGACGGAAAAATCGTGTGATAAGATCGTCTGTCCGCAAAATACCTTGCTGATGCATCTGCAAAAAAGCATACATAAATTCAGTATATAAAAAAGAACAAAGGTTACTTTTTATCGAACACACATATATATGTATATAGCATACTTGCTGCACAAAGGTGGAGAAACCTCTGGTCGAATCCCTCCCCGAACTGGGACTGTGATAAATGTTGACCCATTCTCGAAGAAGAAATTCTGTTTTATCGCTCAGTCCCGGTGGATCATCATATTCACGAGCCTGTGTAACATAAAAATAGTATTTCGCAATTACGTGCTGTAACTACAAAACTACAAGTTGTCTCTAAAGTTAAGAATTTTATTTTTTTACCTGAGAAATACCAGAGTGCATCATGTGAGTTGGTCCACCTGGAACTTTGTCCAATATGGTGTCGTAATTAGACCTGATCATGGCGATAAGCTGAGGCAATCTGCAAAGTCAATTCAACAAGATATTACACACTAAGTGGATGCTTATCGTGTCATTAAAAATTTAGGAATTTTAATAACTGTATTTCTATGTAAGATATGAACCTTCCATAAATCAACAGCAACTTTCAAGAGGAACACAGTTCTCTTAAAAAGCATATTGGTAGATTTTATGGTGATTTCATAATGAATAATGAATAATCAATAGTTTTCACTTGACTTGACTAATAATTCTATACACGTACCCTTCGGGGGCTGTACCCTGAGTGTGGGTATTAATTCTAACAAGGGTTTCAACCGTGTTATACAAATCGGATTCAGTGACCGGGGAGCCTTGTTTCTCCTCAAGCAAGTACAGGCGTGCAAGCTGCATAGCAAAAGCAACAGCCATGTAATTTAATCCATTCTCCATCGACTGCAATAAAAATATAATGTTGGAATTTTGCCTGAGTTGCATTGCACAATGAAATGATAAGATTCCAACCTGTGCCAGATGAATATCATACTGCTGAAGATTGACCAAATGTGTTCGTATTAGTAGATCAACAGCTTCTACGTTGTACTTGTATTCATCTCTATGTTCCACGAGACACCTGGTGACGTGTTTGTTTGTCCATTGTGAACCATAAGCACGTTGATCTTGCAGGGCTTTGAGAACTAAGACGTGACATTCTCGATAGCGGGCTGTGACAGCTTGTGCCTTTTTGAAAATAAACAGTTAAGTAAATACATTTATTCTACCAATGAAACTTCATTATAATGCGATAATTGAAATCCATAAAACACATTTAGATCTTAATAGAATTTAGCAGGAAATTGTAGCATACCTCTTGATCGTTAGGAGGCAGAGGAAGTCTTTCCAGCAATCCTTCAACAGCCTTCTGGAGAAGAGCGAGGGCCGTAATGATTTCCCGTGAATTTCTGGCATGTGCGGTAGCCTCCGTCAAATTCTGAAGCTGAGTCAATGGTGTACTGCCTGGCGGGAGGTTGATTGCCTTACAAATATAAAAATTAGTGAGAAATTACTCTAGTGTACGTTTGTTATGTTGCTCTTCTGAAGGAAAATTTGTATACCTGGATGTGGTTTTCAAGATCTCTAATGCATCTGTCGTATACTTGCGTGATCTCATCGACCGGCCAAGACTACAATATATCAAAACAATTGTAGACAGTTAAATTCTGAAAATTGTATATTAGGAAATGTCTTTTAAATATAGATCAAGACCTGCATTGGTTTTGCAAGAAAGCCGGAAGGCTGTGATGCATCGTTGCTCGGTAAAAAGCCAGGAATGCAACGAGCAAATTCTTCATAAACCGCGGTCTGTTGAGGAGTGACTCCACCAACCTGCATCAAGAGAATAATAAAATTAACAACAACAAATATACACCAGAATGATATTTCAACAAGAATTGATGACCTACCTTCAATCTAATCTGTTCCGGCATTCTTTCAGCTTGGTAGGTCAGTACGACTGGGTCACAATACCTGCGACCTTCTTGCCTGGCATGTTTGCGCAGTTCAAATTCCTGTGATAAAGGAACAATGATTCATCGCAAAATAAAATACCGTTATGCTGCAAAGCGTTTAGACAACCAGGAAATGCACCACGTCGTGATATGTTTTCATGAAAGCCATAACAATCCTGTATTATTTACAGAACCTTATAATGAATACAGCCCTAAGAACTGACGAGTGCCCCAAGAAAAATTCTGTTATTCACAGTGACTCACTGTAGACATTCGCTTATCGATTTCCATCAGTGCTTTCTCAATTGCTGTCTTCTGAATGAAGCAGCAAGCAAGCTCCATGTTGTCTTGAGCCAGAATTGCTGCGGCCTGCTCGATCAATTCCTTTTGCTGCGGAATGCCGGCAGTCTGAAAATAATGTGACGATAAGATATAAAAGATAGTAAGAGATCTAAATAGAAACGTTTCATATCAAAAAAAAGTTAAGTTAATAAAAACATTGGCTTACTCTCGGCAGAGCTTGATTCAAGTTTTGCTTCAGATTATTGGTAATGCTTTGAATCAAAGGTTCACGACATGTGATCAGAGCCATACCAGCAGTTAAATTGCGAACCTGGAGGTAAAAGAAGAAAATAGATTGTGATAAACATTGTACTGCATAATACTAAGCTAGTCTATAATTTACCATGTGATGAGCTGCTGCTCGCATTCTAAACTCTTCTGGATCGAGAGCAAAATCCTTCTTTACGATCTGTTCACAAGTGGTCATGGCAATTTTGATTGCTCTATCAACCACTGGTTGCAGAAGCTCCTGCACTGCACGCTCGACGGACAAACGGATGCAGGTTTTCAGATTTGGCTGCCCTAAGAGCATGGGCATCTGGTTCAAGGAAAACAATAGTTAGTGAAAAGATGTACAAAATATTTATACGTAATATTCAATTCAATAATGCTAAAAAAATCTTTACGTTTTTCAGCAGTTCCTGCTTGATGGTGAGATGCGACTGGAGGGTCGATATAGAATATATATTAATGTCGTGGAGAGAGAAGCGGGGAAGCGACTGCATGGGTGGTTGAGGTAAAGACTAAAAAAGAAAAATATCATCTGGATGAATCCTAGAAGGCCGATCAGTCAAGTTAATTGAACTAGGAGAAAGTTGTCACTCGCCAAAATTAAGATACATGAAAACCATAGGATGGATATTCATGTCCTTGCATAACTAACTGCACCACAGAAACGTCACAATAGTACAAACAACCGTCATTGTCATATACCATTTGTTTACATTACAGCACCTACAATACCAGAGCTATTTTTAATAATGCTTGGGTCTCTCAAGTATGATTCTGCTTGTTAGTTTATATATGTCCGTTTAAATCATAGGCTTCATTATCAATAGTATACGGTACCTGGGAGGAAGCAACAGATGTACAGGATACAACCGTTGTTTGTGGTAACGAAATACCAGGTGGAAGTGGCGTTTTGTTGTCCTGTAGCGCTTCAGAAGTTGAAGGAGTTCCCGGCTTGCTACCCATGTCTTTTTTAGGTGCAGACAACTAGAAAAATAAACATTGTGAATAAAAATAAAGGATCTTTCTGATAATATTTTATTGTTACAAACCTGACAGTCAATCTTGAACTTGTGTATCGGATTATGAAGGTAATTTGAAGGCGCAATATCATTTATGTCAAGCTGCAAGTTCTTGCATAGCACTTCTACCTCAAACTTTAAATTTAGCTAAAAATGTAGAATAAATATAATTAGTAATTAGACATTAGATATATCTGATATTTAGAAAAATAACATTCAGAAAAATAGTTTGACAAACATGTAATAGAACAAACCTTGAGGTCCTGCTCGTTGTGCAATTCGACCAGCGCGCTCATAATTGCATCTGTCCATGGGTTCGGAAGTCTGAAAACGCGGCTCTTCCCGACAGATTCTAAGATCTTTGCTATGAAAGGAACGACGTAGAGCAACTCCTGAGCACCTTTCATATTTGCTTCGTACAGCAAAGATTTGAGATCTGTATCCTGTGGAATAGTAATGATATCAAACTGATAAAACTATGATTAGAAGCAACAGATACAGTGTTTACTGCATAACTTCAATTCTAGGTTTTTTCAACATTGAAAACTCTTAATACAAAACATAACAATCACACAATCCATATTCGATGTTATATAAATACAAAATACTAACTGCAAACAAAATGGGTCTGTTCCTAGCAAGAGTGATCATTCCCAAAAAGTGTCCGAGGTTTTTAAGTAGTGAGCGATCTGAAAAGTTGGCATCGATTTTGTCTGATTGCAGTAGAACCTGAACAAGATCATTTAGAATAAGATTACCTATTGTAGAACACACAGACCTAAGTGAAATTAGATGCATACTGTGATGTTTCTGTAAACTTCTTCTTGAACCAGTTTATTGAGCTTAGGCATCCGCAAGCACTCTAGGAAGTTGGCATAGAGCTGGTGGAAGTTTGGTTCGATGCTAACACGCTTCATGATGAAATATTGTGCCAGCCATGGGGTATACTCTTCTTTCATTGTATCTCTCATATCACCCCCCTGGAACAGCAGATAAATCAAGCAGATAATAAAATTGTGTGGAAGTGCATAAGGAACATACGAACGGGTATAATTACAGTATAGATAGACAAATTTAGAAAAACCATTACCTTGCTTTGAATGTTAGATAGAGACAAATTGTTAAATATGAAAGCGATTTTATCTTGAGCTGATTCTGGAGGTTCTGGTATCTTTTCTTCGGGTGCTTGAGCACCTAAAAGGGTATCGATGTTGGTGGCTTTGGCAATTGATGGTTGCTGTAAAAATATAACCTGGCAATAATCCTTCATTCAGTGACCATTCCAAGTATTCAAGTATTTACAGCAATCTCCCTGAATACAATCACATACCGGCATGTCCTTTGCAAGAGATGTTTTTGCACCAGCAGAAGAGGCTCTCGGTGGCTGAGAGGGCACCTGTGAGACTGGCATGCTGGACATCTTTGTAGGGGTAAGGGATCCAGAATGAGAAAGAGGTATCTGTTGCAGGGGGTTCATTCCTCCAGGGTTCGTAGACAGTTGCCCATGCATTCCGAAGTTAAGACTACCCACCGTCGCACCCATGCCTATCTTGCCCGGCGGTTCTTTCGACTGTCTTCCATACTCCACAAACTAAACAATGTAATTTTGTAATTTATGACTGATATATTCATTTGACTCATTAATTATATAAATTCATTCAAGTACTCACTTCAACAAGTAACGCCGGGAACTCTTTGAAATGTGGAATGCCTGCGATGTGCATGCAATATTGTGGATATTCTCTAAGCTTGTTTTTGAAGCGGTCGAGAGCGGCGATGCCAAAAAAATACATTTTATTGGGCCCTGGCTTCCTCAGCGCTTCTAGTACGTAACGCAGCGCAATACCCAGGGCTAAAATAAAGTTATGTTCGAGAGTTAATCAAAAAATATCCTAGCATCCAAATCCCTTATCTAGAATATCACGTAATTACATCGAACAAAAATAATATTTTTATAAGGAATATTCAATAACAAAAACAACAACAATACTATTCAATTATTGAGAAGTTTNTTTTATAAGGAATATTCGATAACAAAAACAACAACAATATTATTCAATTATTGAGAAGTTTCTGAATAAAATCTAAAGAAATCTCAGGTGATGAATCAAAATATAAAATATATCTCACCTAAATAAGTGACTAGATTCTTTTCAATAATACCGCCAAACAAACAAGCGGTAATGTAAAGTTCTTTGTCTGGGTACTGCGGGAAAAATCGGTATTCTTCGAACAGATTGCGGATCATGCAGTTGAAAACTTCCCTCTCTTTTTTGCTGTTTGAATCTTTGAATTTTCTTAGTAGGTCGAGAATCTGGGGACAAAAATTATTTCTTAAAGAATGCTCACACTCGTCTGCTACACTACGTCTTGGGTTACCTCATCGACAGTCAGAGTAGTATCAGGTGGCTGATTATAAATTCGTTGAAAATAGCTATTAGCTTCATCTTCAATCTCCTTACTGAACTGTTGATTCATTTCGGGCCAAACTTGAGATAAATCTCCTGTGAAATCGAATGCAGCTTTTATCAGAGTATAGTCGAATTACACTATAAAGATATCATAGTATAAAGACTTTGTGGAAGAGAGATATGTGCACAGTTATATATATGATTTACATCAAAAATAGATCACATAACTTCATCGAGGAAATTTCATTCAGATACATTAATTTATCTATATATACAACTAACAAAATTTTGTATATTCCAGGCCACATCCTTGATTAATTTTAGATTCTCACCTGGTGCCTTTGTCGTCTTCACCGCAGCTTGCTGGAATGCTTGCTGCGTAGCGGGACCCAGTGACCCGGCAGTATTAGTTTTCTTTTGCCCGAACATGTCCAGACTATTACCCATGCCGACCCCAAGACCACCACCCAGTGCTGGACCAGAATTCATACCTGAAGAAGGATTAACGACTTTTTCCTTTATTCAGATTGAATACATAGGTTTGAAAGTTACTTAGAAATTTTAGAATGAGCGAAACTTACCGCCACTATTTCCGAGTCCTATGCCTTTAGACTGGCCGAAGATGTCGTGAACTTTCCGGTTGAGTGGGTCCATTTTTTGACCTCCGCCAAACGCATCGAATTTGGAACCAAAGGAATCGCTGGGAGAGCCAATGTTTAGGCTTCCTAGGTTGTTCAAAAGCTGATTGCTGCCAACAAACCCTAAGAAATAAGAACACAAGTCATTACAAGTATAACCATAAGCATTTTTGGAGGTGTTCATAAAAGCCTTTTCAAATTTGAAAAAATAATCGCAAAGGCAATTATGACGTTATAGAACACAAAAAAAGCACAATGTGTTTCGTGGCTATGTATATGGATCTCTATATGAATTTAACAGAAAACAAATAAAACCTTGTGAGAGCTGTCCACCTCCAAAGCCCAGCTGGGACGAGCCGAACGGACCGCCGACTCCACCAACAGCATTAGAATTGCCTCCCGACAAACCGAAGCTGTTGCTCCCCATGTTCAAACTCTGACCTATTGAAGAAGAAAACGCACTGGATCCTATATTGCTACCGACTGGACCGCCACCTATCGGTCCGATACCAAGTCCAATTTTGTTGACACCTGGACCTTTGTCCAACAGACCAACAGGCTGACCCGGAAGACCTATGGTACCTCCTGCCGGACTTGACAAGTTGGTTTGTCCCAAGGGACCGCCACCAAGAGAAAGTGAGGACGGGTCGGTGCTGGAACTACCAAAACCAGTGTGGAACGATCCTAGTACAGGGATTGGGTTTTGCTCCTGTTGTTGTTGTTGCTGCTGCTGTTGCTGTGACTGCTGTGCCGCTCCTTGTTGCTGAGAGGAACTACTTCCGAAGCCGGTCAGGCCAGTGCCAGGGTCCATCTATATAAGGTTTGTTATTTTTACATGAAATGCATCTGGTTTCAACCACGAGGTTAACAAGAATAAATATGTTACCGTCAGTGTATAATAAAGAGTATTTTTACCGGCTTTGTGAGTACATTTTCTGCCAAATTATTTCCAGCTGATGGCACTGAACCAGGTGGTCCGGCAGATCTGGGTTTTGGTAGAACGCCGGGTGGTGGTTGCCTGGCTTTGTTTATCAGATTACTGCAGTTGGCCACCATGGTGAGAATGGTTTCAGAAAGGGTTTGAGATACATTTCTAGAGGGAAGTTCCGGCAATTAGCAATCAATTAATTACAGCAAGAATAATATAAAATTATGTGTATATAAGATAATATATATTACCCAGCACAACCCTGCAAACAGGCTAGCATAGTAGCAAGAGTTTCAGGAGGTAGTTGCATATTTTTTGGCTGGTTTTCTTCTTTGAGAGGAATACCACCTATCAGCACAAGATATAAATAGGAAATGTTGTAAATAATCCTACATAGAATGCAGATAATTAAATGAGATAAGAACATTATTACAAATTGCTATTACACATTTATTTGTCAGTAGAACGACTACATATTAAATGCAACAAAACACACCTTCCATGGTAAAGGTGACTTCAGCTAGTCTTAATTTATCAATAAGGCCTTTACCAAGTATAGTTGGACATCTTCTTTTCAAGAATGCAACACAAGCCTGAATGAACTGTTCTCCATGTTCTCGAATCTTATCGGTCAACCACTTGTCTAATTTAAGATATTCACGTCGTGATGCAAGCACCGCCAGGTCAATGACAAATGAAAAGGGTGTCGCATTCAACAAATAAGACAGTGCCTGAAGGAATGATTGAGTGAAGTTGAGTGAAACTAAATTGGCAATCACTGCTATAAAATATGTCTCAATTGACTAGATAAACTGAACTCCATATAGGAAGGCTTTTAAAATCAATCAAAGATCTACAACATAAAATATATTTACTAACCTTAAGGTCCTGTGCAACATCTAATATCCTTGATAATCTCTGCTGATCGTATTGATCTCGGGCATACCAGTCAGCCATGCTCAACATGACTAATTGCTTAATAGCAGGGCTCTGTCCCTGGGTAAAAAAGAACACAGATTTGTAATGGTATAGGCTAATTGAACACGAAAAAGATAAAATCAGCTCACTTGTCCATGCCAGGCATAATGGAGAATAATTGCTGAATTTGGATGAATATTTAAAAACGTCGGCAACATATTCGATATTAATTCTCGTCGTAGTTTGTGAAAAGCTGAACTTAACTGAAAAGCCAATTGAAAAATTTACACCATTGCGAAGCAGATTTTATAGAAAATAAACAATCCCAAATCTATGTTGAATACAAAGTCAAGACAAGACCTACCTGCAGAAGGGATAGCATCAGTAAATCAGGACAATGTTTCATGGGCCACATGAAGAGAGTCTTGACCGGCTCATAATGACCATTCTGTGAGAGCTGAAGAAGGCATTCCACCAGGTCCAAAGATTTCCTGTGAATAAACGTAAATTAAGATAAATGTGGTTGAGGAGAAGTTATCATGGGTAGAGCCATATCATTACCAGGATTTGCATAAGGCAACCTCTGAATAACACATTGAATTAATAATTACAAATTTGTTGGCGACTAGCACTTGTCATTCCCTTGTTGCACGATTGAATGTGCATGACCAGCAACTCAGTAACAACATGCTTCGATTAACTAATTTTTACTTGTATATTGAAGAAGTGGAGCACAGTAAAGATTATTTAATAAAGCACATTTATTCTTAAGGCTACTGACTTTCAACCTTAAGTATATGAAGTGTCTGAGTCAAATAGAAAACAGCTTTTCTGAGCCTAACTGAAATATTTATATTTCTTGAACAAATATTCCAATAATATATATTTCACCAGTTAGCTATTTCTTTGTTTTCCTCATCAAGCGGCTGTTTCAGTATATCCACCACTGCTAGATGACATGGATAGTCCGTGAAACAAAACACAGATGGATTCAACAACGACTGTTGTATCCAAGACAACTGCAAAGCAACACTCCATGAGACAAGTTATTTTATTTGATAAAGGAAATTCTTACCTGTCCGTTTGAATTTTTCCATGGTTGATAAAGAACTTCCACAGGGAAAGGCTCCTGAGCACGCATGCCACAGTTGATGGCTTGAACCAGCAATCTAAGGGACGCAGCATTGTTAACAACGAAACCTGGAAAGTCAAGCTCTCTCATGACATCACGAAATTGCAACGATTGGCTCTGCAAAAAATGATTATTTGTGAAGTTAATAATAATAAGATATATGATTTATATATAATATTCTCAATTGAATAGCTGTAGTTGGCGCTGTACTATAAATAATGAGAAACCTCAGTAACGATATACACTATGAGAAAAATAATTCAAGATACCCGTTCACGCACGACATGTACGAACACCTCCACATTCCATGTATTACACGGATCTGATTTGTCTTTGTTATCGGACCAGGCGTTGCCTCCAGACAGCGACTAATTAGAAATAAAAAAAGGAGTTGATACATTGCAAAAATTAGGCTATCTATCTATTCTATGATTTAAAAACAACTCATCTGTCAGGTAAGAAATACTCGAAATATGATTATGCTTACTTTATTACATTATACTTATCACCCTTGACAGTTTTCTATCATCTATTCTAACTATTATCGCCACTTTACAGTAAACCTGGAAGAATCTTGTACTGAAATAAGTAACTGACTGCAAGCTTGCTGGTGTGTGCAGATTCTCAGTGTCTGAAAGATATCTTGTACTGCGTTTTATTGATGACTGAAGAAATGAAAAAAATTGAATAGTCCCATAAGCAACTATCCCCTCTCTTTCCATCTGGCTCATCCCAAGTAAACATAGGTTTTAAGGTAGAAAATCAAGGATGATATTTCATTACACTTGCTTTGAACCGGCATATCAATGAAGTGAGACAAGTCACACAATAATAACATTGGGCCATGAAAAGTTTATGCAGGATGTGGAAAAAGATGTTGAAATAATTTTCTACCTCAAAACGTAGATTTACCCATTTTGGATTCCTCTACTAATATCTAATTGAAAAAATGAGCGAGTTTCCTCTTACTAACTTCACCAACATAAATTGGAAAATATCAGATTAAAGTACAATAAATCTACTGCTGTCGCCTTCTGAAACTTTACTAAATTTCTATATTCTAATGTGCAAGTGGCTTAGTTTCGGTATATCAAGCGTTAGTTTCACTTAGTGCTTACTTGTAGCGGAGGAATATTATCTAACGGTTCTGAGATCGTATTTGCCATCATACTCAGTACTTTGGCAACCTGTGAAGCATCTATGCTTATGCCATACTGCACCAGAATATTTCGACATTCTTCTTTACTGTGAATATAACGAAATATAGATGAAGAAAATGTGCAGTGAATAAAATATCACACATTCATACATTACAGTAGGCATACTGTGATTAAAAAACTAAAATTGTTATAGACACATGTAATACGATACCTTGCACAGGCCGAATATCCTATTTCCCTTATAACATCTGCCATAGAACTACGTCCCTTGTGATGACTTACGCCACCCGATTCGCACAACATTCGATCCATTTGCAATTCATCCATTCCTCTGTAGAGCAATGGAAGTAAAGCGACCGGACAACGATCTATTGGAAAATCTAAACGAAGACAAACACATCGTTATTCGAAGACACAGAGTGGAGTGCAATTTTTTTCTCCAAACCAAGTCAAGATTCATAGTTACTTGATTTTAACGCAAGCAGAAAAGCTTCTTTCTTTTCTGTGCTGACGATACTGTGTGAATCGTTCGTGATGTATCGCAACAAGAAATGGAGGACTTCGACAGCTGTGTCCTGAAGCCCGATATCCTGACAACTGCTACCTCGACCGCTGACCTTTACGCTTTCTAGATGAAGGCGGATGAGTTCCGATAGTTGTGTTTTCACAAGTTCTGTTGCTGTAAACATAATATTACGTATGTTATTATCACTGATAAAAATAATCCAAAAAATTTGGGAATCTCAAAAAGCACACTTGATGGATATTACAATACCGTGAGGTTTGGACACCAAAATATAAGTAAATAAGAATGAAATAATACGAAGTATAACAGATAAGGTACCGTATTTTCTTATTTCTTGAATGCTGGAATGCCTGAGTGCGATTCCAAACACAAGATCCTGAACCTTACTGAATCGTAAAATGCGTCCAATATTCGGGAGAAGTGATGTGGATGGTTGGAGTGTCTTTTGATGAGAGAGAGGAGTATCGATAGCGTGACAGAGAGTCGTAATAAAACTTGGTTTGGTTGCGAGGGTGCTGCACTCGAGAACTAACAGCTGAGTCTGAGTCGGAATTGAAAATGAAGGTGGATTGCAAATACAAGATATTCTGAAAGCTTATTAGCAGAATTGGTTTACATAAATACTGAAATTTAATATACTAGAGGTCCATTTACCTGATGATAATCTTTTCCACTGCTTTTACCATCCCCACCAAAATCAATTGAAGAGAAAAGACAGCGGAACAGGTGGCGGTCAGCCTCTGGTCCGTGCCTTTCAACCAACTAAATGAAAAAAACATTAAATCACACTTCCTTCCATTACATTTTACTAAGACCCTATGAAAGGGATATTAGTTGAAATTGTAAACGAAAAAAAAAAATAGGTGGCCGAAACGTGTCGGAGTACACGTTGAATTTATTCAATAGTACACAAGCTTAAGCATGGTCAAGTCAAAAGATAAAACTTGAGACTTACCTGCGAGATTTCCTGAACACTCGATTTATAGTTTTTCTTGTTCAGATTTGCCACAAGATAGCTTATTTGCGATAATGCTAAAGACAACGAATCAAGATTCATTGCGGTATAGGAACAACATATCCCAAAGTTCCGTTCAGGCGAAGCTTTGAGAAGTAACCGGACACGAAGAATGAACAATAGAAATAGTCTCAATGCAGACGGCGACCTCGTGATTTCAAGCGTATCGAGCGCTAGTAGTCGTCGTTATCTTTTATTTTATCGTACTTGTCGACCTTACCTCAAAACAATTAGAGATAAGATAAAGAATATATATACAAATTCGATTGAATGTTCACGGCGACGGCACCGAAAATGTCGCCGAGTCTTCATCTTTTCCGGCTTTGATCGCCACTAGACATCTGTTTAGTTTACAACAATGGATATGAACAATTAACAAAATACTAAATTCAAAACAATTACGAAAATACAATACACCCTAGGAATTCAAACGGTTAAATACTAAACACTTGATTCTCGACCCAATAATCCATGGTAATTCTGGTTTGAACGAAAATGCAGAAGCTGCCGTCCGAACTAAAACAAAGAATATCACACAGTCGCCTTATCTCCCTGCTGGGTCGTATACGCGGTCATTTCTCCTGACTTCGATTCAGTAAGCATCTCCCAAACTCTGCTTAAGATCACGTTGTATAATGGTTAAGTTTAGTGGATCTGGAGCGGATTAATTCAATTTAGATTAAACAAATTCAAAATTTAAAGTCGAACAGCCCTCAGGAATTGTGTTAGGGTCCACTGTACTGCTACAATTTCATGTCTTTCAACCTGTATTCAAAATAGGAAAATAAATCTTGACAGATCCATTATGCAAGAGGATTATTTAAATTTCCACTAAAAATTAAAATACTATGGGGAACTGTCACGTTTTTTATGCTTCTTATGCTTAGAACTTTTCGAATGCTTTTGTTTGTCATCAGCCTTATAATAACTGTGAGATTCATTCTCTTGATATTTTGAAGTTTTCTTTTCCCCTTTTTTCTTTAAGAACTTTAATTCTTTCACTTCCTTTTTCTTTTTCTCCTTCTTTCTTTTCTTCTTACGAGGCTCTGAGTCCTCGCTGCCACTGCTCTCCAATATTTCTTGTTTTATCCTCACCTCTTCTTTGGTCGAGGGAGCTTGAAGCTGAGGAGCAACTCCTTCCTCCCATATTTTTTTGGTTAATTCATCTGCTTCCTCATCATCTTTGGGCGGTTTGTAATTAAGGACATGATCCACTCTAATTTGACGCCCTTTTATCTTGCCTCCGTTCAAATTGTCCACAGCAAGAACACTACTTCTTTGATCCTCATAGCATACAAAAGCAAACCCCTTCGATTTACCCGTTTTCTTGTCTCGTACAAGATTAATGTTCACTACCTCTCCATACTGTGAGCATACACATATTATATCTCCTTCAGTGAGTTCATATGGAATTCCACCAGCATAAATCCAAGCACTTTCTTTGTACTGGTCGTGCCAAGACGCCTTTGTTCCCACAATCCCCATTCGCAGTTCTCTGTCATTGAGATCATTCAACAGACGAATTTTAGTCAAGATATTCATGGTAACTATACAAACCTAAATATATAAACATAACATTTTAGAGGAAAGAATTTTTACCTTATTTAAACATGGATGAAGCCAACATCTTATATCGTTATAGTACCATGATAAATACATCAAAGTCAATAAATACAAGTGGTAAAAATGGGTTTTAGGAACTAGAGTAGAACTAAGTACATGAGGCTGAAGCTGGGAATGAAGGGAGAGTGGAATGATATAGTTATATTTACTCTGTATACCGAGCCTAGGCTAAAAATCTACTCTAAAACCATGAATGAAGTACTAATTATAGTACCCACTACATTTTTTACAGTATATGAAGCAAATAGACATTAGATAGGAAACTTCATTACAGAAAATAGCCATCAAAAGAATTCTATTTCAAAAGAATTTCAATTTGTATTTAGTCATCTTCTTTTTTAGATATCACTCCTTCAACTCCAAATAACAACTGAAACATTTCATGGCTTTTGTGTTTTGCAAGATACTCTGCAAACTGTCCTAAGTCCATATGATAATCTCTACCACCATGCACCCCAAAGTTGATCTCGGCGACAGGATCTTTAAATTTTGATTCAAACTTCTCCGTTTTAGAGTCACTGTTTCCTCCTAGTTCCTTGTGAACCAAACTCAACCGCTTCCAAGTTTGTCTTTTCATTCTTTGCCAGAAATCTTCGCAGTCTTCTTCATATCCTTCGACGCATACAATTCCTGGTTTGCCAGGCATACTGAATCCAGTCAGGTTCAGTTCTTTTGACCAGTCAAGAATATGCTTTCTCTTTGTCTTACTGTATATGTGATGACTGTATATCCACAACCTTGCAATTTGATCACTGTGCTCCTGCTGTATGGATGCATCATTGCCAGAATTACTGGCCTTATCTTGCACTGTTAGATACTGGTCACAGTTCATGGTGATCCATTCCACTATCTGATTTAGACACAGATCTCCAACTATAAGATTTTGAGTGAACTTTTTAATTTCTTCGTTGATGTTTCGTTGTTGTACTTTATTCATTTCATTGCACCTTATAATAACATCAGGGAGTTTTCTCGAAGGATAATTCAGAGGTAGCGTGAAAGCGACATCGGCCAAGCAGGCTACATCTTCAATTTTCAGTTTGAGATGAACCGTAAGCATTTTTAGTGGATCGTCCTCTCGTTTATCAATGTAATTATTCATCAACGCTAAGATATACTCGTCCTCAATTCGTACATCATTCTCACCTGGGAACATGCTCCTCAGCATCTCTATTTCGCTAATCTGAGACTCGGCATCTTGGAATCGATTTTCCATAGGTCATGGCATAGCTCAGAAAACAATCGACTCAATCAAGATTCTTTCTTTCTTACAGTACACACATGTTTTAGCTATAGCGATTTAACCTATTCCCCCTCCGAGATATTCTGTTCTGAGTAAGTCAACCAATTCATTACGTAAATTCCAATGTGATAAATTAGGAACACATACATTAATTCATTTCAGTTGGGATTACTGAACATCAGCAAAGATTGAAATAGCCAAAAAGTGTTTCTCTTCTAGTTGTGTATGTTTTAGAATTAGTTTTCGTAAGGCAGAGATATAGGGCGACACCTATCGGTTACCGCTATACTGGGCGTGACGTGTATATGGGTTGTCTATAACAAATCAATGTCGGTCAATGCTTTGCTCTGGGGAGTTAATTCACTTTTAAAAACAAGCGCTGTTCGATTTGTCTTATATATAGCTTACATAGCAGATAACTCGATTCACCAGTAGACCGTTTAAACCTCCAAAACAGTTAGCTGTCACTCCTAGAACGTTTCCGTTATAGCGAATTAACAAATTGTTTTAATTTCCATAGTAATATTAATTCCTATTGAGTATTAATTGGGACTGGGTAACGAAAAAACAAAAGCAAAATGAGTGACGCGAGATATTTCACGACGACTAAGAAGGGTGAAATGTTCGAACTAAAGGCAGATTTGAACAGCGAGCGAAAAGATAAAAGGAAAGAAGCAGTCAAGAAGGTGATTGCTAGCATGACAGTAGGAAAAGATGTGAGTGCCTTGTTCCCCGACGTGATCAACTGCATGCAAACTGACAACCTCGAATTGAAGAAGCTAGTTTATCTCTACCTGATGAATTATGCAAAAAGTCAACCAGACATGGCCATCATGGCGGTGAATACGTTTGTCAAAGACTGTGACGACACTAATCCTCTCATACGTGCGCTGGCAGTACGTACTATGGGCTGTATCAGGGTGGACAAAATCACAGAGTATCTGTGCGAACCGCTGCGCAAATGCCTGAAGGACGAAGACCCATACGTTAGAAAGACCGCTGCTGTTTGCGTAGCCAAACTTTATGACATCAACGGCACCATGGTGGAAGACCAAGGTTTTTTAGACTCGCTTAAAGATCTATTGTCCGATTCCAACCCAATGGTAGTAGCAAATGCCGTCGCTGCACTATCGGAAATCAGCGAGTCTTCACCGAGGGCGGGTCAACTTGACTTTATGACCTCCCCGACCATAAACAAGCTGTTGACTGCTCTGAATGAATGCACAGAATGGGGACAAATCTTTATCCTTGATTCACTTGCAAACTACACACCTACTGATGCTAGAGAGGCACAGAGCATTGCTGAGAGAGTAACCCCAAGGCTTCAGCATGCTAATTCAGCAGTGGTGTTGTCTGCTGTGAAAGTATTAATGCGTCTCATGGATCTACTCAATGGAGACAAAGAATATCAATCCGTGTTGTTGAAGAAACTAGCTCCTCCTCTTGTTACCTTGCTCTCCGCTGAGCCAGAGATCCAATATGTCGCCTTGAGGAATATCAACCTTATCGTACAGAAGAGACCAGAGATTCTTAAACACGAAATGAAGGTGTTCTTCGTGAAGTACAACGATCCTATCTATGTCAAGTTGGAAAAGTTGGACATCATGATTCGCTTAGCAGCTCAGCCAAACATTGCACAAGTTCTTGCTGAACTGAAGGAGTATGCACAAGAAGTGGACGTGGATTTCGTACGTAAATCCGTCCGTGCCATAGGTAGATGCGCCATAAAGGTTGAGCAATCTGCTGAGAGATGCGTGAGCACTCTGCTGGATCTTATTCGTACCAAAGTCAATTATGTAGTGCAAGAAGCCGTTGTGGTAATCAAGGATATATTCAGAAAATATCCCAACAAATATGAGAGTATCATTGCGAACCTCTGCGAGAACCTGGATACACTTGATGAACCGGAGGCAAGAGCCAGTATGATCTGGATCATCGGAGAGTATGCTGAAAGGATAGATAATGCCGACGAGCTTCTTGAATCTTTTCTGGAAGGTTTCCATGACGAGAGCACACAAGTCCAGCTTCAGTTGTTGACTGCAATCGTGAAACTCTTCCTGAAAAAACCTACAGAAACCCAGGAACTGGTCCAGTCTGTACTCAGTTTGGCAACACAAGACAGTGACAATCCTGATCTCCGTGATAGGGGTTACATTTACTGGCGCCTGCTTTCCACGGATCCTGCTGCTGCAAAGGATGTAGTATTGGCAGAGAAACCTTTGATTTCAGAAGAGACTGACTTGCTAGAGCCTACACTGCTGGATGAATTAATATGTCATATTGCTTCTTTGGCTTCGGTCTACCACAAACCCCCAAGTGCGTTTATAGAAGGTGCAAAAGGAGCTGCAGTTATCAGAAAAACATTACATGGAAAGACAGATGCAGAGGATGCAGAGGCGGACGCTAACACCAGTCCTCCGGCTCCAACACCTCAGACAATAATTCCATCGCAAGATGCTCTTGTCACGGATTTGCTCGGTTTGGACATCACACCAGCCCCGGCGGTATATCAGCCCGCTGCACAAGCTCCAGTTTCTACCATGATGGATCCCTTCGGTGGTCTAGATTCTCTTCTCGGGGCTACAGCCGCTCCGACACCCACGGCCACTAGTTTTGTACCAGGAGCGCCAGTGGCCCAAGCAGATCTAGGTGGCTTAGGAGACCTGTTCAGCGTCAGTATGGCTCCAGCCTCCTTCGTTGCACCGAAGAAAGTTTTTCTCGAGGCATCCAAAGCGAAAGGAATGGATCTGACTGGAACGTTTCAAAGACGCAAGGGTCAAATAATGTTAGACATGACTTTTACAAACAAAGCTATGCAGGCTATATCAGGTTTTGCTATCCAGTTTAATAAAAACAGTTTTGGTTTAACTCCTGGACAACCTCTCAACATTGACATGGTAGGAGCCAATCAAAGCAATGAGGTTTCTCTCCAATTAAACACGGTGGGTCCTGTGCAAAAGATGGAACCTCTTAACAATTTGCAAGTAGCCATCAAAAACAACATCGATGTCTTCTATTTCGCCACAGTCGTACCTGTATACGTGTTTTTTACTGAAGATGGGGCGATGGATAGGAAAGTCTTTCTGGATACTTGGAAAGACATTCCAACGGCCAACGAACTACAGTGTCAAATCGAAAACATCGGTGGTTTGACTTCGGACGCGGCAGTTGCGAAGCTAAATGCCAATAACATATTCACGATCGCAAAACGGAATGTAGACGGCAAGGACATGATCTATTTATCGTTGAAGTTTCCGAACGGTATTTGGATTTTGGCCGAGATGAGGTCACAGCAAGGCAGTTCGAATTTCTTCTTTGCATACAAGACAAGATCACCAGAAGTAGCTCCTCTAATTCATCTAGCTGTGCAAGATATCCTATCCAACTAAAGAGAAAACATTGTTTTAATTGTCTTAGCTTCATTTCATGTACAATATTTACTTAAGATACAATCATGAGTGCTTATAATATCTGGCATTCATCATATATATAACATTCGCTGTATATCTTTGTGGACCAAATAAACGTGAGGCCGTATAAATCGTACAAGTTATGTCACCACTGTTTTGACCAAATTAATAACATCAGATGTCTGCATAGAGACCCTATATTAAGTGAAAATTTATTTCGTAACTGAATGATTTGAACATTTAAAAATTTCGTCATCTGCATATTTCTTTATATCTTCTGTGAAATTGAATTATTAGTTCCTTGTCATTGCTGTATAATCAATGTTATTAAACTATGTTTATCAAATCAAGTCTCAATTTCATTGTTATAATATTAGTGAAGTGGTTGTTTTACTGTAGCGTATGGTATACCAGTGTCTTACCGCAATTGAAGACTTTTAAGTCCAGTTTTATTGGATAGCGAGTTAGATCCGTTATCAGGAAATCAATTCAATATAGGCAGGGGTGAGAGAACAGGGTTGGTGGTAACTAGATTTGTTCTCAAATGTAAAGCAATAGTAAGAAAATCTCAAAATTGTGAATGTGATGTACCTGTTCACTTATAATGGCTGCAGGAAGGAGGAAGTGTCGGTAATCTTCCCCGGGCGTTACTGGAAAGACGATATCTGGGAACAGGTTCGAAAGATAAAAATATTTAGCAATTACAGTACACATCCTATCATGATTTGGAGGGTAATCGGGTAATCAGAGCCTAGAAAATTTGGGAATTATTGACGTAATTATTGAGTTCCGCATGAGTAATTACGAATATGACCAAAACAAAACTGGCGATTGTAATAAAATGTAAACAAAGAATATTTCCATTATTAAAGAAGCGTTCTTCCTACAGTAATTATATTAGATTGGTTATTTGAGAAATAAAATATGCTCGATCTTCACGTTGTTCCAGAAAGATCTCTTGGCAACGAGCAATGGAAATTTTCTCTAGGTAAGTAAGCCTAGTTTCAACGTCATTTACCAGGTACTAAATCTTTCTTTCGTTTCTAATACTAAGGAATGCCACTTTACCAAGCTGTGCAAATACTACAAAGACATTGTAGAGTTATTAGGGCGGTGGAAGTAATATATAATGACAAACACCCAACCGAATCAGATCTGGTGCTGAATCTATCCAATGATGGAATCAGACTGGTGTTCGATCCCATGAACCAGAGACTCAAGATTATAGAGGTTGGAATTTGATAAAGAAATCATTTCCATGTGTAAATTATAATTATAACCTATTTAATCAGGTCTACAACATGTCCAATGTCAAACTGAAATATTGCGGGATCTATTTCAATTCGACTTCGATAAAGCCGACGTTAGAGCAGATCGACCAGTCCTTCGGAGCCACACACCCTGGACAATTTGACAAAAGCCTCCAGCTCTTTGTTCTTACATTCCGAGGAATCACCTTCTTTTTCCCCGTTGAACCACAGTTTGAGGTTGTTGGTATTGTGTTAGGTTACAAGTGTAATTTAGTGTATAAAATAAATGTTATTTTCTACAGAGTTTTTGGAAACAAACGAATCAACACGCATCACCCCAGAGCCTTCCTTCAGGCTTCATGCCCGTAGTATCGAAAATGTGCATATACACGGGCAGTCATTTGACTGATACAAAGTTAGATTATTTTATATATATATATTGTGGATTACAAAGTCTTATAATAATACCAAGTATTGTCAATAGAGTTAATAATGTTCCAAGTGAGAATTTTGTGTATTAATTTTCTTAAAATCATTCTCACATTTCAAGTTTAAACCAATGATCAAGTGTGATGAAGCAAGAAATCATTGTATATATATCTTTTACTCAATACTTCAGATCACCATCAATGCCAAAGTCCTGTTACTATGGCAATCTATACTTGGAATTAGCAGAAGTTCTCTTTACTAATCAGGAATGTGAAGGCTTGAAACTTCATCTCACTACAGGTACCAACACCAATCTCCTTGTTGCAAATTACCCATAAAAATAATTTACTCCCTTTATCATCCAGTTCCAGATAATTTAACTGAATCAACAATTCACAAACTTGAGAAAACTGTGAAGTTTGGTGACTGTGTTCAAGTAAAATTTTACTTTTCTGAACATTTCTTAAAGACAATTATAGATGTAGTGACTCACCAGTAACTGTTTTACCAAACTGATATAGCAAGTTCTTTCCGAATTGGGCTGCCCCTGTAAAGTTTTCTACAAGCTCCAAGACAAGATGAAAATACATTCGGCAAGTCCTAGGAAATTGACTGAAACAAGACACACAGATTATTTTTATAATTATTTTACTCTTGGAATTGTAAGTATTCTGTTTCCAACAATATTCTATATAACTTATAATATACGATTCAATAAAAGGTCTATCTCGTTTCAGGACATTCTTTTTGATGGAAGGACGCATGAAGTAAAGAAATTTTTGTTGCACACCAACTTTCCTGGGCATTATAACTTCAATATGTGAGAAGCAATCGAATTGTACAGCATAGCCTTAACTGTTTATTAATTGTTATAAACTGCATTTAGATATTATCGGTGTGAGTTTTCGATCGAGCTTACAGAAGGTATGGTTATTGTATGAATTCATTCTCAAAACAGAAATAATTACCTCTCATCATGTTGCTTTAGGAAACAATCCCCCTACTGTGGTTAAATCTTGCAGCAAATGGGATGACGTAACCGATAGCTTGGGATATTCCGTAGGAAAGCCGGTCGTCCTTAACCGAGCTTCCTCAACCAATAATACGAATCCGTTTGGGCCGACGTTTTGTTTCGGAATCAGAAACATGATATTCGAGGTTCAGCATTCCTTCTTGGGAATTTTTTATATTGATGACTTGGTTATTGCATACTCATTTCCTTTGCAGGTCATGACGAACAACCATATTGCATCAGTCACCCTGTATTGTCCTCAAAAAAGAACAGTCGAATAAGCAAAGCTAGAATGAAGCATGTTGCACTTACTTACGTTTATTTCTTCCGTTGCTTACTCAGATTTCTTTGTACTTGCTGGTGAAATGATAGAATTTTCTCCTCAAATGTGATCTTGTTTAAGAAATAAAAGAGTATCGAATGCACTTTCTGAAGCACCAAATACTGGATTTATTTTTATTCTAGATATATAATGGACAGGAACAACACTGATTTTCCATGTTACATAAATGCCAGGTTTTAACAATTCAGTTCAGGTTAGGTTAAGACACATACTATGAGCTGAAATTACATGACAGAACTGTAATGAGCATCTGGTAGTGGTATCCATTAATTTAAACATTTCATAGCTAATTTTACACATAGCATCTTTAGGGCAATGAACATAGTTTCATGATCCAATAAGCTTGTTTACTTTTTAGGTTTCGATACTTCTAAAACCAATACATTATTACTTGGCACCAAATGCCTGGATAATCAGTGCAGTGTCTGCATTCGAATGCCTGAAAAGTCCACTACAGTACTAAGCAAAGTAACAAAATAATACAATGAAATGCACCACTGTGAAATTGGGATGGTTATAGTAAGAGATGAACGTTTTTCCACTTTAAGATACTCCTAGGTAAATCACTGTACCGCTTCAAGACACATGAACTTGAAATATTACAAACACTCCTAATTACTTCAAATTCACACTACAGTACTGCGTAAATTATTTCAAGTAAAACTAGATTACATTAGGAAAGCAAGTGCTAAGACCGTTACTGCAATTTTATAGAAAAGGAATACCAGCAAACATCACCAAGCTTGTGTACAGTTAGGTGTATGAATTGCTAATTAGGTTATGGAAATGGGAATGTTTAACAGTCTGGTAAAATGTGACAGCTGAACAAAAAATCTATTGAAAAATTCAACACAGTGGGAAGACACAACATACAGAATTGCTAGAATGAAGGAAAATTTGACATATGAAGGAAGAAGAGTTAGAGCACTGCAATTAATTGTTATCATTTAGTTAATTATCTTCAATAAAAATTACTGCATGTCGATTGCATAATTCCATAGGAACTTGAAAAAACTGATGAAAAAAAAAATGTTTGACGAGAATAATACCTGATTGACTATCAGTTAAAGCTAAAAGTCAGAACTCAAATATTTATAATAACAATATTCAATATGTGAGTTTGCCGTTATAATTGAAGCAAAGCTCTGAGTACGCATGTTCAATTGCTAGGAAATATTCACAAAATACAAACATGAACGCTATATATATAAAATTTTGCTTGTGTGTTTGAATATTTGAACTAACAAAGTTCAGTGTTTAACTTATTGGTCAATCATCTTGGTTTTAAAAATACTGGAACTTGTGTGTGATGTTGTGCGTGACTTCAGCTGATTAAAGGTTGTCAGTATCTTTCTTTTTGCATCATCTGCGCCAGTAGTGACTGCATGAGTGAAGGTGTGGATTGTTGGATTTCCAGAGTCTCCAGTATCATTGGCTGAAGTAACTTCTCCTTCAACGCTGATAACATTAGCAGGATAAATTATTTGAAATAGAAGATAAAAATCTTCAAAGCAAGCAAGATTAGAAGACATGCAGCTTTACACATATGCGCATTGTACATTAGGAGTCCCAATTTTCAATTCCAAGAGAAATCATTGCAGGAAGAAATCTCACAAAGAACTAGAATTGAGCTACAATTGTGAAGAACTCTCACGGTTTCTCTGCAAATTAGTTACATTAGTTACGGATAATTAATGATAAAAATACACGGAAACGTACACGATTGAAAATTATGAATACACACTGAATTGATTTCAAGGATTTTGAAGCATACTGTCTGGCTACTAGCACTTCTGCATTTTCATCTACTTTATAATACAATCACTATCCCCATACCCTAATGAACTTATATGAGGCATGCTTATGTGACCCTAACTACATGTAGCTTATTTTCAGCTTAACGTATATAACATCAACAATTTCCATTGTGTCTTTGAATTTCAGATAAGTAGGTGAAAAAACAGCATGCAGGACTATAGAGAAAATGTAGATCAAACACCTTAAAAAAGTTTGATGAAAACCTCGGTTTGGTTTCATTTTTAATTGTTTTCTCGCACGGGTTACAAGCAGACTCAAAGCTGAAAAAGAGCAGAAAACATGCAGAAGAAGTTAAAATCATTCCAGCTTTTAAAACCACTGAAAAGTTAAAATTAGTTCCTACTATTAATGGAATTAAAGTCACACTTATTTTCACACAGGTGTTAGATAATTAGTTCAATTTTGTTGGATTGTTATTGCAACTGTATTTAATGATCTCTTTTACAAAATCAGTAAAGATATAAGTATTACGTTGATATGAGGTAGTCAAGCCTAGTAAATAAAATGTAGAATGTAATTCTTTCAGTCCAGAATAAGCTGTTAGGCGAGGTTATTCTTTCAAAGTCAAGTTTGCATGTCAAGCCATGAGGGCAGTCAGGCAGTAATTATAAGATAAAATAATCCGAGGAATGGTACCTGTTTATGCTCCCCCGTTCAAGTTTAGTTTCTTTTTCTTTTATGAATTTGTGTACTGTATCCTGTGAAAAAATCAGAATGAGTAGTAAGTGCATTTGGATTGTCATAGGGTAAAGTCATACCACATGTTCTGGATGTAATTTTTCCATATCTTGAAGAAGGCATCTAACACCCGGTAAAAAGGCACTCAAAAGTAGATTGTCAGAAATAACTGTGGGTTAGGTTATGCTAAGGAATTCCTCTGTTGGAAATAAATTAAACAGTATACACAGGAAAATTACAGACGTGCTAAGATTACAATAATAGTCTCATTAAATTTCTTTCAAAAGGATACAGCAGCAAGATATATTGGAGTACGCATCCAATAATTCAAGAGCGATGTCCGATCGCTTTGTCCTGTTCGTGGCTTGATTGTTTCCGGCAGCGATGGCAGCCAGGTGCGGGAGAACAACTGACCACAAAAATTAATATTAATCAGCAAGGTAGGAAATGAACACAGTAAATTTACAATAACTGTAACAAATATTCAAAAATCCTAACAATACTAACATTCATCTCTGAATTTCGGATGGGCTTTTGGGCATACGTGTCCCATTGTTCGAACAAGTTGCATAGTTATGTCATGGTGGGGTTGCTTCGGTTCCCCGTTACTGTCCTGAGTCTCATCATAGTACGAAGGCGCCAGAAATGTAGCCATTTGCTCAATTACATGATCGATCAGTCCTGGGCTAATATGAGAACATTCTACGACAGCACCCAAAGCTGGAATAGTTGCTGTACGTACACCGCTATTCAAGTAAAACAGATCCTCTAGTAAGAGTTTATATACGGTAATTTTAAGGTGTATAAATATAGCACTAGGGATCAGTTCTACAGAGCGTTTTTTCTGAGAGCATTAACTATAATAATCATGGTTTCCCTGTATTACAGTACTTCATATTAAGAAATGATTCCAGAACATAATTTTAAATTTATTTACAACACCATATCTCCAAGCTCCCATTTCGTGAGGAGGTAGTGTAAAATTATGACACGATGAATGAAAAAAGATGAGATAATTTAGTCAGTCTATATAAGTAATATTTACTGAACAATATTAATACTAACCTATTCATATCAGTCGAAAGTGTGATGAGTGCGGGAAGAACCTTCGTAGATATTATCCTAGAATCCACATCTTCTGTCGTCACAACAACAAAGAGAGACGCCGTAGACATACGTACATACACAGAGGTGTGCGTTACACCGTACCATAGTACGTTCAAAAGAAGTTCATGATAAGATGGATCTTTATTCCTAAAAGACAAAAATAGTAAGCATTCTGTTCTGTCAAAGCAAATAGGCAACATGAATAATAAAATAGCTCAAGAGATGCAGGCAGGCCTGCAGAACTGTCAAACGTTTTTTATTCACACTACTTATCTATATTCATAAGGTAGGTTGTTGTTTTCCAACCAGTCTGAAGGTTGGATATTCGGCTGAGGATAGAAGTAATTCCCAGTTGAATATTGAGGTTTGAGTTTGTCATAGAGAAGCACAAACTCATTCATTCATTCAATTGCTGTTATTGTGAATGGTAGTAAGGCTTGAGCAGATGTAATTAAACTCATGAAGACATGAGATCAGGTAGTTAGATGAAAAATAGGTAATCCTTCTGACATGAACATTTAGCTTTGAATTTCATAACATGAACTTACAATGTATAGGCTACACAGTATCAGGAAAGACATAATGAAATGCCTGGAAATATACAAGCACTTCTTTCTCTCGGTAAGAAAAAATATGAGATGACTATTAAGAGTCATCAGGCAAACACTGACTCAATAGGAAATTCTCTGAACTCAGCTGTATATAGAAATAACACACAGTAGGCAAGTGACTCTCATTAAGGAAGGAATTCTTGCGCAGGCAAAATAAAGAATGACCGTTTGTAAGATAAAAGCGTTTATTGGGACTATATTACGAGCTTCACGACTTTCATACTGTTTAACAGAATAACCAAGTAGTCTATCATGGATTACTATTATCTCGTATTGTACTGCTGGTATATGCATCTCGCCAAAACTCTGGCCTGTCCAGAAATATGTTCTTGCACCACAAGAGTAATGAACTGTACTGGCTTGCAACTACAAGATGTCCCAAAGGACGTTCCACAAACCGTAGAAGAAATATATCTCGGCCACAATTCTTTGGAAATCACGACTTTTAGTAGAAGCTATTTTCCAACCTGGCCACTGAGCACAACTGTATTGGACTTATCATACAATGGTATAAAAGTATTGTCTACGATAATGTTCGAAGGCCTGACAGGACTTGAAAAACTTCTGCTAAATAACAACAAAATTAGAAGTCTAACGACACCTGTCCCTTGGAACTTGGAATCGCCTTTTCTCGAATTGAATAATCTTGAATATCTGGACATGTCTTGCAATACCATTGAATCTTTGACAAGCAAAGCTTTTGATGGGCTCAGCAAACTAGAGATTTTGAAACTGGATAAAAATCGGTAATTATTTAACTATTAGGTGTACAGTATATTAAACCCAACCTATGCTGAAGCAAAAAAACAATCAAAATGATGGCTCAGATTACTGCATTGGAGACAAGTACTATACCAAATCTCAGACA
The DNA here is from genome assembly GCA_013436065.1 of Halocynthia aurantium. Taxonomy (NCBI): domain Eukaryota; kingdom Metazoa; phylum Chordata; class Ascidiacea; order Stolidobranchia; family Pyuridae; genus Halocynthia; species Halocynthia aurantium. Next base: position 34,056 of record QXVX01008716.1, on the reverse strand, counting down.
ACAACTTCCTTGACAAAACTACTTAATTATACAAATACCATACAATATGGTATATATCAGGCAAGTCTGACTTTTTTTAACCACAGAGCCATATACAATCATTTTTGATGCTTAACACCAGAACTAATCATAATTTGTGACTTGGCCACCTCTTGCATATACTGTAGATGTTAAACTAGCGAATGTTAAAGTTAACAAAACTTTGAAGATATTATCACAACTTTTTCACAGCCTATCCGAGACACCGGGGCAAAGTTTTTTTTCCCTTCCTAACCTAACAGAGCTAAGCATGAGAGGTGCGTTCGAAAAGAAGAGCAAAAGAGTCCTCAAACTTTCAGCATTCATCAACCTACCCCGATTAAAGACTTTGAACATATCGAAAAACAAAATCAAACTGATTGAAATCGAAGAAGAAACAGTCGTTTTTGTAAACCTTAAGGTGTTAGATCTGTCCATGAACAGCTTAAGCGACTTGAAATTTCTTTACAACTTGAGGATGCCTAATCTGCAGTTGCTTTATCTACAGAAGAACAATTTGTTGTACGTGAACAGGGACACATTCGTTAATCTGTCTTCACTGACAGCGATTGACCTTCAACATAACAATCTGGGAGAGATTCCTTATTTTCCATCAGGTTATTCATTGGAAATAGCATTTTCAGGAAACAGGTGGAATTGTACGTGCGATCAACTAACAGAAAACATGGACATAAGGCTAGTGTGTGAGCTGACGAGTGGAAAGAAAATGCAAGGTTTGTTACTTGTATTGTTTTTTACCCGGAAGCAGTTTTATATTTGGTTCATAATCGATTCAAAACAATTGGGTGATACCCAGCAGTTCTCAGATGCAGTTAGTTGCTATTGAGAGTTAAGAAAATATAGAATATGAGTAAGGGTACCTAACCAAACTTGATATCAGCCATATAAAATGGATCAATAAAATCAATCAAAACAGTATTTCAGCTATGTATCTTGATACATATAAACTGCAGACCTGTAAGTTAATTCTTGTTTTACCTGTAGTGTAGTTCATTAAAATTTCACTTGCTATTCATTCAATATTTCTGTTCCTTCCTTCTACTCATTTACATGATAGTGCCTGCTACTTCATATCTGAGCCTTTTATATCTAGATATCCTTAAAGTTTTCATGATTTCATCTGTCACAATGTAATCTTTATCAATTCAGTGATCTTAATCTATCACTACAGCGCAAGGAGAAGAAGTAGCCCAGAGGGGATGCTATGACTGCGGAGACAATCGGACAGGTCAACTAATTTCTCCAGGCGACATATATCACAGATGTCAGAAAACTGAACCACATAATTTAGGTAAGAATGACATTGACCAAATAAACTCACTTACTAAACCATCTCAATTACCCTGAACTACTTTCTAAAAAAAATGTAATATCTATTCACAGCCCTGAAAATCATTATCCCAATATTGGGAGGGATAGTTGTGATATCAGCTATTATTCTCATCATGTTGGTGGCTAGAAAAATCACAGCACGCAAAATTCGTGCGATCAACACGCAACTACGAGAGGAGCAAGCGAGGAACATGAATGAATATGAAATGTTCTATGACAGAGAAAGCGGCGAGCGAACTCCACAGCATGCGAATATAACGGGAATAGGAGACAGGAATGCGGCAATAACAGAACATACTCTTGGCAATATAGAAAATAATATCAACCTTCATCACCGATATGAAGAAATAAATTTCCAAGGCGGAACGGCATACAACCCGTACACGATGGCGGCGGATAACGGCGGCAATATGGACCCTACCCAATCTCCATATTCGTTCGCAGCACCTGCACCAGGCGCCTCCTACACATTTGCAAATGACCACGCAAACAACGATGTACATATTGAAAGCGCCCAATATGTGGATCCGATCGGTATACACAGAAATGTTTACATCGAACCAGTGTATGAAAATCAGAGTAAAACCTGAGATCAAATAACATATTTTGTAGAGATATCATACCTGATTTGCAAGAAGCATGAAATCATACTGTCTAGCGAAGCATGACATGAAGATAGAGTGAGAAGCATGTCTTTAAGAAATTGCGAAAGTTCCCCTCTGCTTTCCTTCTGCAAAAATACAAGGAAGTGAGTTGCACAAAGCTTCGAAGCAGAAAAAATTTGAAAAGGAGGAAGTAATACTAAGAAATTTTTGTATTACAATCATAGTTGGATAGAACCTATATGTAGAAGAACAAAGGATTCTGAAAATGCTTTTCGTTGTTTCAGTAATCACAGATCAGCATCTTTAGTAGGAAACATATAGGTATTGTATTTATATTTGTCAGTATAGCTCATGTCCAAGATCCATCTTGACTGATGCATGTATCTCTAAATACACCATTACTTTTAATTCATGACGATTCGCCAAGGAAGGTTCCGAAATTACAAGTATTTTTCTTCGTTAACTTCTTAAGTTCATAATACAGAAAAAGTATAGCTCATGGGCCTAAACCTATGCCGAGAGAAGTGTTCGTAAATTGTGAAAGTGGTATATTATATTTCATCATTATCAGAAGTCACCCGATGTATTTTTTGGAGCTTCAATGCTCTTTTTGCAGAGCAGTACATTAGTAAATTGGTTATTTATATGTCACAAGCTATGGAAATGTTACTAAGATAGGCCAAAACTTTTACATACCTCAGTATATACTGTAAGTACACCACAGGCATACACAGGTAATGCAGCAGTGGTAAGAGGAGTCTCCCCGGCATAAATCTGGCGATCAGCATCCTTGCCGGAAATAGAAAATGTTGTTTTGAATTGCTTCTTCAACTAAGCGAAAGAAAGAGCGGAATGTATGTAAGGGAAATGTAAAAAATTTACAAAACGGTTAGATTTATATAGTTTTTACCTGTGTGTTCACGAAAGTTTTTCCAAAGTATGAGCACAAATCGTTGAAAAAATGGCACAGCGCACCGACACAATCCTGGTCATTCGGATCAATCAGTCGCACAATTCGCAAAAGGCGTGGAATCCTGAATTATGCATTAGAAAAGTAAGGTCATCTTACAATTTATCTAGCTCGACTAATTACTTACATTTATCTTTTCATTCCTGACACTTTAAAAGTTTTTTTTTCATGACATAAGCAAAAAGATTTAACTTACAATTCATGCAAACACCAATGCATCAAGTCCCAGCCGTTAAAATTTTCATTTTTGACATTTTCATCAAAACAGCTTAGCAGTTTTGTGTATTTTTCACCGTCTCCGAACATGATCGTTGGATCGCAGAGCGTGTCGCATTGTACAGGCTGTCTGTTACCTGAATTAATTTATTTCAATAACAATCGGCGTTGCATTTTTTAGATATGTCATGCCTTTAGGGATTGCCATGTAGAAAGAAGAGGAAGTTTTTACCAGAAAGGATTACTTCATCTTCTGCCTCCTTAGATTCCGACGTTTGACAAGGGGTTTTGAGCAACACATAAGTAAAAAGGTGAGGCATCACTCTGTGCAGTGTCTCCATACAGCTAAGAAACGAAGAAGGGTTTGCATCTTTCTAAATTACATGAATTGGAACAAGAATCAGACAGATAAAATCATTCTTTCAACATCTTCGTATAAGAAGCGCTTCTCTATTGAAGCCTTTACATTTGAAGAGTTATTTACTAATATATATAACTTCGATTGTTTGTTTCTTGACTTGGTAGGCAACCATGGAAAACCTTCAGTCAATCCCACTCTCAGTAACCAAAAATAAATCATGTAAAACTCTGGTAAACTGTTACCTTGCCGATTTAATGAAAGTAGGTCAACATATGTGGTAAATCATGAACGTGACAGGAATATCCTTGTTGATGTGCGCTTAGGTGGTATTTGCACAAAATGTAGCATATTTTTATTAAATCAATACCTCACACAATAACACAGCACTACTGCCAATTACTCATTTCCTCTAGCAAGATTTAATATATTCTGATTATTCACTATGCAAATAACCTTAACAGCACCAACCAAGCATACGAACTTTAATAATAAAATGTTTAATCAAGATAATTCCCTCAATACATTATCAAAACAATACATAGATAATTGAATACTGAAAATTACATGAAATCATACCAACAAGTAAATGGAACATTGAAATTATATAAATATATAGAATAAAATAATATTTTCCTCACCTTTTCAGCTATCTTCTCGACACTAGAAAGAGCGAAATCAACCAAGTGATCATGGATTTTTCCGTTATTGCAAGCCCATGCAGCAAAAGAAGGAAGCAGGCACTCTTTAGATGTTTGCATGATAACCAAACTGGAGTCACTTAGAAATCTCGTCAGCATATCAAAAGCCTATGAACAAAGTTAGTTAGTTAGTTTATGAGATCTTGACAGTTAGCAAGATATTCTGTAATGGATTAAATAAGGTTCTTTGGACTAGCAATCTCATTGTGAAGACTACGGGTCTATTCTATTTTTAGTATAAGAAATTAGCAGGGTGATCACGCCTTGCCTGGGTAATGCTATATAATAATATTCTGTATTCTGTAGAATATTCCAAATAATTCTAACCAGATTGTATTTCTCGTCATCATCGAGAAAAGCAAAAATGATGGAAAGGGATTTGACAACTGCTTGGCGAACTTCGTCCAGCCTCTCCTCTTGCAGCACTTGTTGAAGAATGGAAAGTAAAAGAGAGCTTCGTATTTCCGCCTGTAAGTGAATTTTTCATGTGTAATATTTTTTTCATTGTAATCTTTACACTAACTCACTCTTAAGTAAGGCGCAATCGCTCCACACGCTTCGCAAACCAGTTGTCTGCGTTCTGGATATTTGTGGCCGATTTGCTCCCAACACTGGGGCAGTAACTCTTCTTCGGTCCGTGTCGGTCCCACATGTTTCGCATACGCAATACACCCGCATAAAATCATTTGCCTGTTAGGATGGATGCATAGAATATAATATTATAACATAATTTCAAACTGGCATTCAAATCTTAAAATATTTTCTATAGTCCCACTAGAAGTAAAGATACCTTTCACAGGCGTTTGGCTTTTTTATCAAATTAAACAGGTCGTGAAGGAGTTGATTCCTCTCATCAGCACTTGGATGCATCGCAGCTGTGCCCAACAAAAGGGGGATCAGTTGATCGCGTTTCTGGAGCAGGACAGTGGGCACGATTTTAGGCAGGCACCTGGCCAAGGTGAAAACAAGTTCTTCACAAGTTGAGGCAACTTTGGATACCTGAATCAGGTTATCAAAGCAGGTTATTGCATACACAGCTATTTTATAGTCGTTACAGCTTATGACTTTACCTCCACAACAAGCCAATTCTTATCTAGCTCCGTTTGTGTATATGACAACAAGGCATTCCATAAGGCATTGGACATCCGACTGCAAGAAAAAGATTCAGCACATCAGAATATGCATATAACTTTCTAAGTCTGTGATGAAATTTTTTATCAATTTCAAACATATAAAAATAGATCATACACATGTTTAAGATAGCCAGATATCAATAAACCAAAGCATCAGGTTGTGGAAAGAGCGTAAAGAATAGAATATTCAAACAAGTCTTCAAACCTGTGTGGCGGTTTATCTCTCACTACCGGATCAGTTTTCACATTGCTTATGCAAGGATGATTAACCACAGTATCTTCTGCACCAATTCCATTATGAGCTGATGAGGTTGTAGAGCTGAAATTTTCTTCTTTTTCAATCCTTACAACTTCGCCTTCAGATTTCTTTCTTACTTTTTCTGGTAACTGAGACGCAGGAGTCAAAAATACCTCATGATCGCTGTCATCAGATTTCATTGGAGTGTGGTAATGCTCTTCCAATACACCATTACAAGTAGGTGATGCTATCTCAATAGTCCCATCATTACTGAAACTTGTTCTCCTTGGAGTGGATGAAGAGAACACATTCTCTTTCCTAAAAGGTATTTGAGACAAATTAATTGATATCTGGTGATGTATAATTTTAAATACCAGTAACTACATTTATTTTTTTCCTCATTACATACACTAAGTAATTAAGCTATTAAATTGATGCTGTGTTCAAATTCTGTCAATGCTCATTACACAGTATTGAGAATATTAGATGAAAAAGAATAGAGATTTAAAGTAAAAAGAACAAAATGCTTACATTTCCAACTGAATAATTTTGTCAGAGAGTTCAGTGTTTTCTTTCTTTAACCTGCTGCATTCACACTTCAGCGATTCTAGTAATTCTGATTGCTCAGAATCTTCAAGAACTTCCTGAAAAAGGGTCAAACTCACATAATTACATATCAAGGATATCAATGATTCAAGTCGAAGTGTTTTATTTTATTTTTAAGGGAGACTGTGTTCCGGCTATACATTGCAGCCAGTTTGCATGATAAGATGACAGTAATGAAGATTATCACAAACCTCATAATACAGCTAAAAGTGTATAATATGACCTAATATTGATGGCAAATGTTGATACCAACAAAAAATACATCTACTGATTGTTAAAAACAATCCATTTTGGACAGGGCGATTCTAAACCATACAAATATTTCTTTGATTTATTCCAGTTTAGATTTCAGTCTGTTTTACATTTTGAAGTCCAGTTAGTGCTGGGCACTTTTTGTTTCTGTATTATGACAATTATTCTGCTCCATTCCCATCCCATGAATGGATCATTCTTTACCTTGTCATAATCACTTGTGGAAACGTAACAAGCGTTCACAGTCGAATACATCGAGGAATCACGAAAAAGCGATATCAGGTTGGGTGGTTTAGGCATGTTCAGGCCAACATCATCCCAATCTTCAAAATCCTGTTAAAAATTAATCCAAGTATTAAATTAAATCTGTTTAGGTTGAAAATGTGCTCGAGCAATCAAACTATTTTATAGTACTACAGCAATTCTTAAGTTATTATATAAACTTACTTGATCTGCGTTTTCTTCAGCCAAAGTAATTGAAGTTAACTTATATTCATTGTGTAACAAATACTCGTTGATCAAATAATTTATCGCTCTTTTTTCGAGCGGTTTGAGTTCAACTTGAGTGACTGTGTCGTGCAACACTTCATGATCTTTATTCGTGGACAGTTCGGTGGTTCCGGGAGGGTTGGTTGGTGATTTCAAAAAGGTATCATTTTCTAGAATGGCATAAGTCATGATTCGGTAAACTAACAAATTTTATCAAAGAATCACAGCATTTCAAGTGCCCACATACCAACCGCATCCGTGAGATTTTCTCTGAGTGACTTGATTGTTTCCTTTGCCTTGCGTAGCTCAAATTCAAGAACTGTGAAATACGAAGAAACTGAAGTTAAGTTAATAGCTTTAAAAATTAACTTATTAAGAAAAATGTGAATAGATTGAATTCAGTATATATTAACAGAAGCATGAGCAGGATAAAATTAGCGCACAGAAAGCTGAACAGCTAAGTATTTCCAAGAAGTTTTGATTTACTCACCTGCGACTCTGTCATCAACTTGCTGATTTCCATCATCAGAATATCTAGTCAAATCCAGAGAATCGAAGGTGCTACAACTACCAACACGATCTAATAACAAAAGAGGAATATCAGGAAAAAATAGCCATAGAGGTGAAGGATGGGGGAAGAATCTAAATACATCACACAATATATTTCAACTTACATAGTGTACCAGGATGCAGTGAGTCTCGAAACGTTGCTTGTTGCTCGAAATTGGCAGGATTTGAAAAATAATTTCGCAGTCTTGGTAATTCTTTTCCGTTTTCTAAAATCTCTGTGTGGAACTCCAGAGCAGTCAGTATGTACTGTTTGTTGATGAGATATTCGGCAATGCCATCCACTGTTACAGTGTTCGGATGGATCGGAGGTTTTTCGAATGATCCAGTTTCCTTTGTTTCGAATTCATTCTCTACATTATCTTCTATATCCTCGATGTAATCATCAGAAAAAGGATTTGTGCTATAATCGTCCATTTCTGTTCTTGATAGCCATCTAAACTCTATAAATTATAAATTCGAAAAATAATGGCGATATGTCAATGTAAAGCTTCTCTTTGTGCTAAAAATTTCTCTTCTTCCGGTGCTGTTGTTCCCTCTCTTCCGATTCCGACCAAAAAGATGAAGAATCTAACAAACGAAGTCAACCGTAAAGTCGCTTATGACGTAGTTGCCTACTAATATTGCGTAGTAATTATTCAAAACCAAAAATTTCTGCCATTCTCTGATCAATGCGTATGCGTTTGAAAACTAAATATAGCCACCGAAAATGAGAAATCAGTTTCATTATCGACTACTATACAGTCCAAATATTGTCTTACGATTTTTTTCAAGCCGATGAACAAAAAAGCAAACCCATGAATGCCAGAGTATATCACTTAACGACCACCTCATTTAAAGACTGCTCGCATTAACTATAGTTATCACGACTCAACTACGACTATTGCTCAAACCTACGACCGTTAGATTGTGTTTCAATTAGACCTTTAAATATTTCTTCTGAATAATTCATTAAATATAAATCTGATACTTGAAGCGAATCCTAGTTGCTAAGTGAGGAGTTTGTTTACCGACCAATTTGCTTTACGATCAAGTCATTGGAACAGAACTTGTTAAGAATTCCTGTATTATATTGTGTAGAATGTTAATCGCCTTTTTTATCCATAAACTGCAATATTTAATAATGCATGAGACTGGAAAAAATCTTAATGTTAAAATGGCAGTAAAGTACGTACTGTCCAAGATAGAAATGTATCGACATATAATTAATTAGGTACTTGAAATGAACAGTAATAAAAAAAATGAATACAGAAAAGAAATGAATGTCACAGTTCCATTAATTTTAGTTAGGTCATCGAGCCAGAAGTACCTAAAAGTTGTAATATTGCGAAACTTTGTCACAGAATAATACAACCGGATTTACTTTCAGATTCCCTTCTAGACGCCCCTGCTGATTCAGGGCGCCTCGGCGTTGAACGTGCGGGATCACTTCTTGGATAAACCGAGCTTTGAGCTCTAGGTTTATTGATATTTCTACTTTGCTCTTCTGAAAATGCTGCCTCCCGTTGTGCTGCTCTTTCTTCCTCACGTTGTAGTTGCATGGCCAACGCGTAACTACAGACAAAAGTTCATTGTGAATTCACATAGACAGGTATAAAACAACGACAGTATGAAAGTGATATGCTTTTGAATAATTCATTGAATATCTTACTCAGAGTCACTAGTGGAATTCGTAGCAGTAACAAAATTCTGTGTTGGTTCGGTTAACTGATCTTGTTGCAGAGAAAGCGCAACTTGGTAATCCTGTTCAAAAACAATGGAGATGCGCTTGTTTTCAGAAACCCCACACAATAAACAGAATAGAGCTCTTTTAATAAATCAGTTGTTAGAGAACTTAATATAAAATTTACGTAATCCAAGTTGGGGTTGTCAGGCATCTGAGAAGTTTCACTTTTTGGTGGACAATTCAAACAATTTCCGTCCACAAAATAAGAATCTCCCTGGACACTTGAAAGTGTTTCCCAAACAACATTTCTTTCACGTAGGAATCCTAAATCTGTGACCAAAGTAAACAATTCGTCCTGCAAAATAAGGAAATATAAGCAAATAATACTTTTGAAATGTACAATGTTCTTCAGGCAAAAGTTCTGGCAAACAATTCTGATTCCACATACCTTGTGTCTATAAATTGTTGAGAAGTGATTATTACGAAACAAAACAGCTAAGTTTTCTGGTTTAATTTCTTCCCGTAAACACACAATGCCATGGCAAGTGATTTGTGAGGCAGTTGATTCAAGAAACTGTTCTGCTATCAAACCTTCAATAAAATAGGTATTAACATTATAGTAAAGGTAATAAAAAATTATGTAATACTATGATAGCACACTGACCTTCTTCTGCTATCAATGGATCTTTACTAGATTTGTTAGAGATGATTTTCTCAACTATCTGATTATAGCTAAGGTTCCCGACAACTTTGGTAACTTCGACATTCTACAAAGCAACTACTGTAATTAGTTTGCTACAAAAATACCCATACACTATATCCTTGATTATCTGAACCCCGTTTATCCGAGCTGTCATCAGAATCTTGATGAACCATTATTGAAAGACTTTAACAAGATTCAAACATTATAGTAGAATCGGGGTCCATAAGTCATATCATGAGGGCTGAACATTCGAACTTCGATTGTCCAATATTTTAGCCTGCTGGTCCTGACAAGCTCGGATAATCATGTATTGGGTTCAGTGATAGTAAAAAAGGAATGAAATATGCTAACCTGTGGATCGATTAACCATCCATGATACAAAGGTATTCTTAGTAGATCAAACACAGTTAACTCTCGGGTGTATTCGAAAGACGTTACACACGAGAACCTGACATTCACATCTAATCCAGTTTGAAGATTGGGGAATACCGACATGGCATCAGACACATTCTGCTCGTAGTTCGAACGTTCATTTTCAGGCAGTTCTTTTGGCATAATCTCCCAAATGATGTTGGCTAAAAAGAGTTAAATATTGATATACCGAATAATAGTTCCCTATTTTTCCAATAGACCGAAGAAATACTTTAATGGGTACCCTTGATCAATAGCCAAATTAACTTGCTTATTGGATTCATATATATATATTGCATAGTCGGGATGATGTATCATCAGTCTCAAATTAAATCCAATTCACACACTTGGAAAACAGACCAAAAGATGAGTATTTGAAATGGTTATTAACAATCTACATCGACTCAGTGCCATAAATTAAAAATAAAGATATCTCACCAACATGTGCCATGAGTTGTTGCGTTGAAATCATTTCAGCTTTGCTGTCGAGAGTTATCTTTATACAATGCATATTTTTTATTATCATGCATACCTCGTATTGAATTCCAAAAATATAAAACTGGTTATATAGAATTACCTTTCTCGACAATAAAAGAACATTGAATATTGCTAACAACGGGCAAGGTCCATTTTCATTTTGTGTCACTATCGGGGTACGTTCGTTCATCCAGTCTATCCATTTAATGTGGTAGAAATTAGCATCCTTGCCCTTGTCCTCTTCATGAGTGGCATTTGATGAGTGATCAGGCAAATCATCAACAGGTTTTGCTTTGGTTTTATTAACTGTCATTTCATTCTCATCATCTGGCTTAGATAGTTCCAAGCTCTCTTGTTTATTCTTACTGTCATCAGATGTTGATGTTTCACACCGAGTCACATGTTCTTCAGTTGTTGTATTTGGCTGGAATGGAGGAGCATCTGCCTCATCTTGTGTACTGACTTCCGATTCATGTTCGATATTTGGATCCTGTTTTGGATTGTTCTCCATATTTTTCATAAGATAACGATTCCTATGAGAAAAGGTATGGAACCATTTATCTATTCCCCAGAGAACAGTACTAAATGCCCCCATAATACTAATATCATTTAATTAAAATATTGCATGTAACGCAGTATGAATTATGTAGATTGTGGAATGTAATCCGGTGTATTTCTAACTGAAAATTGGTTAAAACTTATTCGCTCTTATCACCACTATAACAATCCCAGTACTGTAATGAACTTAACCATTGACTACTGAACAAGCCCTTTTCAAAACACCCCCTTTTTCTTACGTATTGCTGTCTAAATGTCTGAAATTACGAGTCAAAATCATTGTTGTTGTCGCTCGCTCGCGTTACGTGTACTTCACTGTAAAATCTAGCGAGAGAAAATATTTTCGAACGAAAAAGGTAAAAGGAGAGTGTGATGAACCGTTTCAAAACAACTGTACTGTAGAGGAGTATGTACAGGAGGGCCTCGATTAACGTCGTTTTGCTAGACCACCGATAGGCAAAAAAATGGAAATGTAAATACGTAAGGTGTACGATAATTATTTATATTACATATAATATTCCATGGAAATAAGTGATGTCACTCATCACATTACACTTTTATTTAAGTTAGAATTCATTAAATGTTAAAGTAATTAAGTAGAAAGAACGATGAGAGCAAATATTACTCGCATAAAAGATAAGAAATAAAATTCAACAATATAGTACACCAGAATATTTTGATTTGTGCACTGTATTCAAATCTTAAATGACCAATTATACAACTTAAATATGTGTATCCCCACTGCTCCACCCCCACTGCTAAAAAATGAGGCAAAAAGGTTTAAAAAATCCACTGGATTTCGTATAGTGCAGGTGTACTATTTTTGTAATTCGCGCCAAATTTTACATGATGAACTATACAGTATTACAGAAAATTGATAGAATAAAAGACGGGTCAGTGTTTAGGTTGAAATTAGCTTAGATTGGGAATGAATGTCACTACATATGCACCAACTTCGTTCGATTTACAGCAATCTAAGTAAATTACATGTCTAACCGATGCATTGAGCCTAATTAATATATATATATATATTGATTTGAAAATTACAGATATTTGAAAGTAGAATTTATGCTATAAATAACACAGTATGAAAATTCGAAGATGAAGTAACTGTATTGAAGACTGATTCTTTTTGTCATTCTTGCCTGCTACCAATCTATGTCATCTTCACTTTTCAATGTAAGCCGAGGACTATTCTCCGAATAAAATTGAGCGAACCATCTTCGATATTTAGCTATCAAGGCGTCTTCTTTCACCAGCAGGGGGCGCGGAGAAAATGTTTTGTTGTTCCAGATCATAACATCCCGATCCACCTTAACAACGTAAGCTTTGTGTAATTCGATTAAAGTGGAAAGTGGAAATAGCGTTACGTTGGTATTTTCAAATTTGTAATAAATACCAAGCGGTTCAGCGTTCAATAAAACTCATATTAAGCCGCTGGTCAAACAACGTATCTTGATAAAGCAGACGGACAGAAAACAAATACAATACAGGTAACCTACGTTACAAATACGGTACATAATGCGCTACAGTCTGTAATCTGCATATCTCCGCGGGCGGAGATAAAAGCAATATCTAAACTTACGTCACCCACGGGAAGAGAGTAAATCATACATAGGAAACAAAACATTACATCATCCAACATCCTCCGATTACGCACAATATTCTTCGAAATACCATATCTAGTAGTACGGGATAAAGTTAATTTCAAATTTCACAGTTTCCTTGCCAGTTACTTTACGCCAAGCCTACTATAATTATGTTTTGTCAAAGTCTAAATACTTACTTGAAGAGCTTCGAAGGTTAAAAATATTTTGCCGAGCCACACAGGAGTACGCCAGTCTGTATATAAGGAGTGGATGAGAACTTGATGCAAGGGTCCAACAGGTGTCAACGTTTGTACGAATACTCCTCTTCCCCAGGGTAACTCCATGTGCAAATGTACAATACCGGGTCCGATCTGTGTTTAAAAAAGTTTACAGTTCTTCAGTATATACGATTTATAAAGTACTTTAGTATATCTCGACTAGTTGCAATCATTGAAGCTATATTTCCGAAGAATAAAAGAATTTCCATATCATCTACCTGTTCCACATTCAGGTCCAAGTGCATAATATTGAATTTGTGGAATATATGCAGGTCATGAGTCATTGCAAATTCGGAAAGATGTGGCTCACCATCCCTTTGTCCTTTAGCCTTTATCTACACCATGTAGTACAGCAAATACAAATAAGTGTTGGTATTGAGGTATTGAAGCACGACTACGTGCTTAAATTAACAAACCTTAAATATGTGATCAGCGAAATTAAAAAATGAATCAAACTGTTCTGATAGATCAGCTCCACACAAAACGCTTGGCACGTGAAGATGTGACAGGTGTGCCAAGTCGGATCCATTTTCTGGTATGTCCTACAAAGATCATTCGATACGTAAATATTTGAACATTATCAATGTAGGCGACACTGGTATACCTTACTTTCGATTTAAAAACAAACTCTGAAACAGTATCACTATCATAAATTTTCAAACAATGAATTTTTAACAGAAACGAACTTGTCTTCAAATAAAATTTTACAATATACATAAATGAATCAAATATAAATATTATTTTGTGAATATATTAAAATACTGTTTGAGGGTGGTACGCTGTACCGCCTTGTAACTTTTTTGTATTTTCACAACGCTCCGTACAGTAATAACAATAGTAATGTTGGTCTTACGAACATTTACGACTCGCAAAGAAACCCCATATCATGTTTGCTCGTAGGTGAAACCTAAATTATTTTACTAGCGCAATGAAGGCGATTTACAATAAGCTCACACAAAAAGGCTTATGCGCAGTCATACCTCATGAATTTTCCATACAATGAATGAATAAATATTTGAAATATGAACCGCAGTAATCACAGATACAAGTATCCATGTGAAGAAACAAACTATTACAAACTTACACGATCCTGTGAACAATGACATACACAAACTAAACTGTTTCGCCATGACGCTGATTTATAAACTAAAATATTCTTTCAGAACCTCCCTAATGCATTCGCACAGTTGTAACACAAAAATATCATGTTTTCAGAGCCTTTAACGTATTTGCACAGTAGTACACAAAACTCACCTGAATATGTGTATTGACGTGATGCTCCACACGTCCGCGAAAGTTGAATGTTGCGTTCCCAATATCCACAATCTTGGGTATTCTCCACTGCGGATCTATGTCGTCGCAGTGATACCAAACAAATACGACGCCATTTAACTCTTCACTTGGCCACACTTTAACTTTGGCAATGTCAGGAACTGTCATTCAGATAATGGAGATATTTAATGTATTTTAATCTATTCTAGGTAGAATCGCTCTAAAACACCGTTATATACAGTACATACTCTTTTGTGCATAAGGAATGCGTACGCATTTCCCGGTCGAATCGAAAGTCCATCCGTGAAAGGGGCACTCGATACAATTCCCAATTACCCGACCACCGGCGGCCAAATTTCCACCCATATGAGCACAATAAGAATCCATAACCGTGACTGAGCCCGATTCTCCGCGAAATATCGCGAAGTTCATTCCTGTAATGGTAGAAGTAGGGTCACTACTAGGCTATCAGTAGACACCAGCGCTTCAAGGTGTGAAAAAGATAGCAACCCATAGCATGAACTTGCTTCACTTCTTTGCATTTCAGTTCCATCGAATCGATCAAACGAAACCAACCGTTCGGATAGATTGGGGGCAGGTCTACACCTATTTTCCTTCTTTTTCGTATCAAATTGGCCGCTTCCTTCCGCGAGATATCCCCAGACTCGTGATTGATATATCTGAAAAGTATTTTAGACATTTTACATCAGCAAAACAGTTAAAAAGTCTGAAGTAGTTACCTCAGAGATATTCACACAAATCTTGATAGATACATACCCTATTGACCCAAGTCGGCGAATCCTATTGAGAGGCACGAATAAAACATGATGGGCATTGAGGACGAGGTAAAAAAGTGCATAGCCGATGGCTAGTACGATCGCTATATAGATTCCAAAAGATATAGTCGAACTTCCACCTAAGAGTCCGTCTTCTCTTTGGCCTGTGGATGTCGTTTCGTTAGAAATTCCAATAGCAGATGTGATCGCAGATTTAGACGCTTCGTTGAAGGCATTAAATAGTGGATACACAGCAAAGTCGAACAGATGCTTAGCTATAGCTGACATGTTTCTATTCACAACCTTCTACGTAGCAAATATCTTACAGCAAATCCTATGGCAGGACTGTCTGAGCTAGCGACAGAAATACAAAGTTCGTGATAAGAACCGATGGTTTATACTATTCCGTCTATATTAATTATTAACCACTCCGTAAGGTTCGATGCTCCTATAAGTAAGTTACTATTCAGTTTTTACTGGTTAATTTTTCATAACCATAATCAGGGCTGATCATTTACTCATACACAAAACATTATGAATATATTAAAAAAGCTACAACACGGAGACACGTAATTTATTTAGTAGCATGGTCTGAAATAGACACTACAATTGGTCGCAGCATCAAATGATTCTACTTCCGTTACGAATAACTTAATCTATACTTTTCCGAATGAATCAGAACTGGTAAATCATCGAGAAAGCCAATAAGGCATACGATCACTGCGGTACTGCACAATACTCAAAAAAATACTTTTGCAGGTGTTAGATAAGCCACATATCAATTCATTTTACATTTTAATGAATACTAATTTAATTCTTGACCCTCCATCCCGTCGTTAGAATACACTTTAATGAATTACTTTAATCATTAACAACTTTTCCTTATTTACCAAACGACATTCTTTAATCTATATGAAAATAACTGAACACGATGTCACCACAAACCCTCCTGCTTATCACAACTTTAAGATGCGTCCAGGAAAAATCTACGAGCATTGCCATTCTCAAACCTCCGCCGACTTTCTCATAACATAATCCCTCTTTTTTGAGCTAGAACAGCGCAATAGCTATTACACGCATGGGTAGCAGGCACAATATATATTTGGCCAGGATATCTAAAAAATTATGACTGCTGACTGTGAATTATTTGCTTTTCCCTAAGAAAGGGGGATTCTACCGTACATCACGCATGCCTGCTTGGTTCAAGGTTGCTAAACATACCGGGAAATTCTTAATTCAAGGCACGCCTAGCGCAACAACAGAACCGTTTCCTATTTCGTTGTCAAAAGACGTTTTCCTACCAACGCCGAACGGCGTTTCTTTGTGCCAGATTGGCTTTTAGAATCAGCATCTAAAGTTGTTTGTCTATCTTTATGTGTTAGTGGATCTTTTGTTTGCTGGCAAGTGCGATGATCTACTTTTGTTGGACGGTTGCTATCCGTCCTTTGCTTGTCTTCACTGAACGGTAGTGATTTTGTATTGTTATAACGAATAATGTTCGGAAAATGCTATACAGTATCTCTTCATACGGACACATAATAACTTCCTTTACTCAGCTGTATTATATGTAAAGCGGGCACCATCCGATAGGGCAGTTTCTAACATCTTGAATATTTTTTTTAAACTTTCTTATCTATTCCTCATCTTAGGGAATTATGCCACTACCTGATAAAACCAATTCAGAGCGATAAAGCGCGCAGTTAAATGTCCTACGTCACATTGTATGAACGAAAATATCAATGAACAGGTGAACTTTACAGCACAATGCTGTATAAATATTTGAAATATCTTTATTAATATAGAGCCGACATTTGGATATTCCGCGCGTGCAAAAGCTCTCGAGTTATTTGGGAACACCGACATATCTC
This sequence comes from Halocynthia aurantium, assembly GCA_013436065.1. Classification (NCBI taxonomy): domain Eukaryota; kingdom Metazoa; phylum Chordata; class Ascidiacea; order Stolidobranchia; family Pyuridae; genus Halocynthia; species Halocynthia aurantium. Next base: position 16,952 of record QXVX01008716.1, on the reverse strand, counting down.
TATTGATCAAGCACAACAAATCTCACATACTATGTAAGCCAGTCGAGCAGCAAAAACAAAACAAGAATTGGTGAACGCGGCTGATAATGACACAGCGAATACTCAAGAGGAAATTCTTTACGATTTTACACGATCCTTGTTCGAATAAAAAACATATCAACGGTTATTTGCTTTCGCCCCAAAGTGATTAAATGATGTCGATGAACCGTTGTTGAGTTGACATAATACTGGTATCGAGATAAATATGTCAATACTGTACAATGTGTGCATACAAGACTGATGATACGCTCTTGACTAACTAACTGCAAACAGGTAGGCGAATGTTTGATCTTTATCAGCACCTAGCGGATGGAATTATATGATTAGGATGGAGAGCGCAATCGCAATGCTAAGCCCTTTTCAATGGAGTTTATTAATTTAGAACGACAATTAAAAGTACTATAAAAATATAAATTATACATTACAAATACAAAAATATGACCATATCACCCCTGTTATAATATCGAATGTAAAATGATATTTTTATAGATGTTTAAGCCATTTCTGCATAACTCCCATTGAGATTTACAATGCATTGAACCTAGGCTACAAAAAATTATCGATACAGAACATATTTCATCTGTATTTCAGTACCGATTATTCACTTGCTCAAGAATACCTATCTGCTATGGACCAATGTGCATATGATAGGGATAACAGAATAACCAAAGCACAGTACAAATCCAACTTAGGGAACAAGAACAAGCAGTAAACATAAACGATACTGAAAACATATTGCACAGTGTCATAATAACTAACTTCTTTAATACCTTCATCTCTTGATCTGATTTAAACACTGTCTTCAGACAATACCATATTTCGGCAAGGATGGAATATCAGCGGTAACAAGAAACATCTTGCATTGGATTGACAATGGTTTCCATTAAAAAATCTCTAGCTATATGTTTCCGATGACGAATGCTTGCTCTGGAAGCAAAAGTTACAACAGGAGTATAAATTCAGTTTGAGGGTGGGGGAGCTATGACATGAAAATAATGAATGACGAATAAATACTATACTTGAATATTGAAGATCATAGACGGTGGTGTCGCGGTGTGATATTATTGTGTTGATCCCAACTGATCCGCCAACCAATCTATGCCTTCTTGCAAACCATCTCCAGTTCGGGCATTGCTGGCACTGAGTATGTAATGTAAGTAATGAGTAACCACTGAGTATGTAACAAGTAATGAGTAATAATATGCCAACAAATAACAATCGATTGGATGTTAACGGTGATCTGGAAGGAAGTTGTTAATTTAATGATTATCAAGTTCCTGGATTAGGAAAGAATCAACGGTACTTACCTAACTCTGGAATCAGGATGTAAAACAATTTTTCCAACCACAAATCTAATTATGAATGATAAGTTTTTCACTTGAATCTCACCATATGTGCCATGGCTTATTCTTAATCGTTTCCAAACCAAGCAGCTGTGCACACTTAACTGCCGAAAAAGAGTCTGTAAGATCCATTTTGTTTGCGAAGAAAAGAACAGGTACTCGTCTCTCTGTGATGTCTTTGGGAAGTGGATAAAAGATATTAATGAAAATGAAAGATAGAGAAGTACAATAGAAATTGATTTGAAGAGAACAAAAGCTTCTACCGTTGTGACTTAGAAGATGATCCAACTCGTCTTTTGCCACCGCCATCCGTAGTTTATCTGCACTGTCAATGACGAAAATGATCGCGTGTGTCTCCTTATAATAGTGCTCCCATAAATTTCTATACCGTCCTTGACCGGACATGTCGAACACAGTGAATGCCAAGCTGTTGCAAGTTACACAGGATTAATTGAAGCTGAATATTTTCAGTGAATACAAACAGAACCTTTTACGGTGTGGAAATATTTCTTCAATTCCAAACCGCAGTACCACTGACAGAAATATTAACCCTAACCTAACAACTTTGAAGTACTGTACTCATTTCTCAGAGTGGTCATGTCAGACCTATGAAAAAAGGAGGCCATTGCATAGACCTTCAGGGTCATATAATACCATGAATATACAATTCAATGCTATAACTACTAATCAACTACATATGATAAAAATATGCTAACGGTTGTTCTAACTTCAAGTTCATCATCATCTATGCATGTGGTTACAAATACAACAGAAGGGCATATAGTCCTGTACTTTACAGGTGCAATACATTTTTGACGTGATTCTACTCACTGATAATGCTGGTGGTTAAAATATTGATTTTGATATCAGACATGAAATATACACAGACATTACCGATTGTTATAGCTGTTTTGTATTTCAAATTTTTTATTATTATTTTAAATTTATTTTATTATGTTCCTATTATTACGATTTGTCATGAATTTAAAAATATTTACCCAGTACTATTGAACTTGTCAACATTGAATCCGACTGTGGGGACGATGTCTTGATGTTGCGTATCCGGTGGTTTCAAGCGATTTATAATTGTTGTTTTTCCGCTGTTATCTAATCCCACACATAAAATACTTGCTTCCTTTTTCTTAATTCCGAACATTTTTTTTATTCGATCTAATAGACCCATTCTACAGGCTGGGTTTCTCGACCACGATACCTTTGACAGGTCAACCAAGCCTTTTTAAAAGCTATTATAAATACCGCTCTCTGAAACTAAAATTTTACCGCTATGTCTAAGTAACGCTCAATATTGTTGTTGGAAACAATACGTAAAAAATATTCACTAGGTGGTAGTATGGAGCAGTAAATCTTACCACTAGAGAGAAAATTTTGTAATCACATGACAAGTGAGGAGATATAGAATGTTTTCAAACTTTTTATATAGATTACACTTACTCCTATTGTTTTGGATTATGGAAAACGTATCACCTACCATAAAGTGTCCGGAAGAGTCTATGACTCATTGTAGTATACAATCACACTGACCGTAAGATAACACCGTTAGCTTTGCCGACTTTGATAAACGGTGACTAAGTCAGGGAGAGCTTTGAAAAGGAAATTAAATTTATGCGCAAGAAGAAAGTATGTATTCAGTAGCTAAAATGAATTGTATCACTTCACCCTAATACAGTAATTTCCTGTTCTCATGTACACAATTATGTAGTAATCACTGAATAGTATGAAATGAAATCCTTATAAATAGAAAAACATGCGTAACTTCCGACAGAGCACAAAATCCATTATATGTTGCAGTTTACTCTATATGACTCTGTTGTGTTTTGGTCACACGATGTGAAGTTAATATCATAGCAGACCGGTATAACTGGCCCCGAAGGCAATTGCCTTGTAATAAATGCAGCAAGACAGGATCAAATATTGCATATTGTAAATTGAGTCAGTTGGAAAACCGGTAAAATAAAGGAAAAACCGTTGCACGCAGTGTATTATTTCACAGCTATCATTACTCAGAAATGACAGCGATTTGTCAAATATTACGATGTACCAAACTATGTGGATTGTGATCCTCGTGCATTTGTGATGCAATGTTAATACAGAGCGAAACAATATTTGCAGAGAGTAAATGAATGGTAACGTTTAACCGAGAATCAATTTACCATCACCAGTATATTGAGATCGGCGCGCACGCGGTGAAACTGTACGCCTCGGGTTAAGGCGGGCCTTTCTCTGGATTCTCAGTCTGTCATGAGTTGTTCCAACGTCACATGATGCCTCAGTATTTACCAGATTAATATTATAAAAAGCTGCTGCAAGCTTCATGAAGTCTCGTGACATTATTTCATTTTTACGTAGTGTGCTAAGCACCGATTTACTCATGTAATTAAATTGGATTAATGTATGCGAATTATAATTGAACTCATCTCTATATATATGTTGACAGACTGAGTTACTGTAGTACAGTCAGTGGTAGATATATTTCTGGAAGGACTCTTTCGTATTGAATATACACCGTACTATCAAGAAAATGGATTGCTGTCAGTCGTTTGCCAAGTGTATGCTTCTCGTTTTCAATGTCTTTGTCTGGGTAAGTTATGCCGCCACTATATCGTATCGCTAAAATGAAAATATATACAGATATATTTCACCAAGCTGGTAACCGCGATCTTAAAATCACTACAAATTGAACTTACTTAATATCTTGCTAGATTGCCGGTGGCACTATTCTCGGACTCGGAATTTACTTGAGGGTTGGTGGCAGCATTGAAGATGTTGTTGTTGTGGCTGACATAGAAGTTTACTATTCAGGTACTGTATTCGTATTTCCTTCATAAATATTGCATGAAAGTTTTGATGTATACCACCTGCCCTTCTGCAAAAAAACTATATAGCGATAGCGAATAATGTAGTGCACATAACAGCCACAAGTGGAGATTACAAATCAGCGGAAATATAGCTGCTCTGTATTTAAAACACATTGTTTGTTACAGGATGCTATATCATGATTGCTGCCGGTACACTAATGTTTTTGATTGGTTTCGTCGGTTGCTGTGGTGCCATGACTGAAAATAAATGTCTGCTTGGAACGGTAAAAAACACTCACTCATAGAAATTGGTGAAAAATTTAGTCCAATAATATTGATACTACGAAAATTATACTAAGCACGAAAGTGCTGATATTGAAACCACGCCCACGACAAATATTCAAAAGTACGTAACGAGGCAAAAACTAATGGAAATCATTTGATTAATAGACTGACATAGCATCATCAGTATTTGCTCAAACCTGTAGGCTGATTTTACACAATGAGTATTAAATCGTAAATCGTAGGAGTACATAAGTAGTAGGACTGAATACTTCGATGAATATTTGTATAACAAACTGAACATTTATTTCTAACATGTTATTTATATATTTTGCAGTATTTTTTCGTTCTTCTGGTTATATTTTTCTTGGAAGTTGGCGTTGGAATATGGGCTGCTGTAGAACACGATGAGGTTAGTGTATCAATATGCTCTACATTTCACCAACAAATGGTCTATTTGATAATGTCAGTAATAAATGTCAGTTGTTGTAAATATGATAATATATGACATCACATTAACTGACACAGTACAAAGATCAAATAACTATTCATTACTACAGAAATGATTTTAATACTCTGACAAAGTTACTAAACACATACAAATCTCTAGGCTACACATTCATGAATTACTGTTGTTTTCTATTTCCGTTACATAGAAAAAACAATTTGGATTAACCGTTTATAACATACCACCATACTACGTTGTTGGTATGCATTCGTTTTTGTAATACCTTTTTTTATTTCATGAAAAAGATCGACAATTTAATTATGGAAGGATTCAACAAAACGTTGTCAGGCGGAGAGGATCCGAATAATGCTACTGCACAGTCAGTAATATCTATGCAGAGACAGGTAAACAATAAGCTTTAATGACTCCATACATAAATGAACTCTTGTACTTTACGTATCATTGATTGGTCATTCTCTATTTTTAGTTCCATTGTTGCGGTTTAATCACCGGTTGCAATGACTGGAATAATTCCATAACCTACGGATGTATGTGCACCGATACAACGGATCCCAGCTGCGTCCCAATCTCAAACACGAGCTGCACCGTTGGCGATAAAGACGGAGGCACTGCTATATGGAATGACGTAATGCGTGGTTTCCTTTTTAAGTAGTGTTTAGCTTTAGTCATTTAAGTCTATATTTCGAAAAAATAGCATTGAATACGTATGGAATTCGTAGGCTCGAATTAACTCCCAGAACGTAAACTATTAATAGAAGGATAGTGTATACGATAACAATACTAAGACACGAAAGTATATACTGATATTTATTGTATTCATATGTATTGCATGCAGGACTGCTACGATTCCGTTGTAAATTACGTAGAGAATCACATCTGGATTTTCGTTGGTGTCGGACTGGGCATTGGATTCGCAGAGGTTTGTAAAATACATATTAGAAGGAACAGATTCGGTTGGTGATGCGCAACATTCAACAGATATATAATTTTCTTTTACAGATTATAGGAATGGCATTTTCCATGATTTTGTGTTGTATGTCAACGAAGAGTGGTTACGAGGGAATGTACGCCTAATTGCAAGCTGCGTCTATATCAAACCATTCCAAAATACAACACATACTTTTATCTTGAACCAGTGAACATTACTTTTGTTTGTTTGTTTTTTGCAATATTATTAAGTTGGTCGACGATATCTTTCTCTTTCTTTAAAGTGGATGCTTACGACTATTGAATTCACTGAGAATGCACAGGTAAACCTATTTGCGATGAAGTACATACGTTTACTACAATACACCCAACCGAAAGGCGACTTAATTTCCATTGTTAGGTATTATAAAATCGGCTCACTAAATCGACGGGTTGCAAGTATGTGAAAATTCTTATCGAACCATCTTATAGCTGTATTATTTTTCTTATTTATCCATCTTTTACTAGTCGTACTTCCTTATTAGTCACTCTCATTGTAATGATTGCATGAACGACCAGCAGTAATAAAATTATTATCATATTGAGTGATCTCTACGGTTGTACTTCGAAATATTTTTCACGAGGAAGCCATCTGCATTGACTACTGTACTGTACTAATAAAGTGCGCAACTAGAGCAAGTATTTGCTGGACGAGTGTACAAGAAATGCCATAAAAAGAAGTTTTTGACACTTGTGTACGTATATATTTTATATATAATAGGTAAGCAACGGAACGAGGGTCTTTCTATCTTGATCTAGCTCATTTTTATTTAGGTAAATTTTACTAATACAGTAATATGGCCTCCCTCTCCGCAAGATAGTGGATTAGTGACAGAAAGATTGAAGTGAAGGAAATCAATCAGCAAAGAGATATGAGCTTTATCTGATCCGTAACCTCTGGAGAAGGAAATCACCACAGTATATGACATAAGGTGTTCGATGGAGTACTTGTGGAGCAGCATACTAGTAGTGAACTGCAACAGGAATGCGCTACCTTGACCGGCTCAAGTGCTATTTTATTGGACTTGAACACTCCCAGTAGGCCAACAAGCTATTGTATAAATAGAGAAGATCATCGATTAACTACGGGCCAGGGAAATTATCGTCATTTTCTTCCTATACATTTGACGTCAATATACAACTCCAGTCAAACAGAGATCTCATCTCTATAGGATTACACAATCATTCAGATGGAAGTGTCAATAAGAATGTGTTTGGAATAATTAAGGTTATGCTGTTCGTCCCCATTAGTCATCCATAATATACGAATATGTCACACCCAGGCCTGTAGTGTTTACACGGGCGGGATTAAGCGTGCTAATAACAAGCAATGAATAATAGCCATCTGCTCGTCATCTTCGTTGGAGTCAAACTATGTCCTGTGTTGTATAATTAAGACAACCGAATTTCAAATCGATTTTACGAAAGCATAGGAGATAGATGGCATAATGTATAAAAAATATACTGCATAATTGCATATACCAGGTACTTCCTATACTTGATAGCCAAGACAAGTAGATGTGTAACTGTACGTACCACATTTAAGGATTCTCGTAAAAAATCTTCCGCAAATCTTATCGTGTATATGTAGAGGATACGCCTGCATTCGAGATATCGTGCGATTGAGACAGGTTGACAATATTACTGTCACAGCAATCACTTGGTATTCTTTTTTTCAAATCTCGACTATTCGGAACTTCGATTACAGAAATTACAGGGTTAACTCTGGTGTTGGTATTCCTGAGCAGCGCTAAAAAGGAGCTTCGAAAGTCACTACGAGTTATGGTGTATATGATCGGATTCACTGCGCTGTTCACGTATCCCAACCTACAGGCGAATGAAATAAAATACTATTGTAATCACAAGTAACAAGTCAAGTCGAATCATAATCCACACGAATCTCGAGCCAACTCGAATAATTCACTTATTCTGACTCGAATTAACTATAACTCGAGACAGGACGAGCCTGAACCAAAATGAGTCGAATCATTTTGAAATCAAGTGCCTAGTCTCAGCGACTTCAAGTCTAAGATCATTTTAACTACAAAGAGCTCTCAAGCGAATATTAGTGAAAATAACAATATTATAACCATTTACCATTCAAAAAACTTGATGACCGTTGGTGGAACGCAACATTCTGGACAAAGAGCAGTAGTGATATAAATCAAGAAAAAGGGCAGCCAACAAACGATGAATGCAGAAATAGTCACTACAACCAACGTATGCATCCTTTTTTCCTGCCTCATCAAAGCAGTTCTGACCTGCATGCAGATTTATAGTTTATTAGTAAAAAAAACTAAAAAGAAAGGACCTTTGTTAAATGTTTTGTTATAACCAAACCTTGCTTTCTTTAATTTTCTTGCGAAAATTCCATAGAATATAAGAATACATTGAACACATGACCAGCATTGGTATGTAAAAGGAGCACGAAACGCTGTAGGTGATGTACCATAACTGATCCGAATGGGTACAGACCAGGGGATCCTTGTTGAAGAGAAACGCACAATGGTTGAATTACATTTTATATTACCGAAATATTTCAATATCCTAGCACTATACCCGCTATATATACATATTCTTTCTTCACTACAAATACTGGGGAAGAATAGACCATTTCATTTTCGGAATTTCCAAGGAATATAAACAGTTAATCATAGTTAATGTACTGTAAAGTGACTATGTTATAGGGGAGAATAGATTATCTTTCGTGTAGTTTACATGTCTCCCCTATATCAACAACTAACTTCTCCTAAGTTAATTACGTACAGGATTAGATGATGCCACATGTAAGAACGATGGTAGACATATCACAAGTGAAAAACACCAAACCAAAATGATCATGGCTGCTCCAGTCTGAACATTATTTTTCAACCTGGAAACAAAACACTGAGTGAGTTCGAAAGTCATCTATTGTCATTTGATAAGCAGGAAATGAGGAAACGGAATAAGATAAGCACCTGTACTTGGCTCCTAGTTTCAAAGCCAAGTAACGATTTATGCTGATCATACACATCGACCAAATGCTGGCAGTGCACAATGCAATGTCCATCAAAAGATATATCTGTAGGAATAGGAAGGAAACACTGGCACTTCCCAGATTTATGCTAATTAAAATCACCGTACAATGAATGTGTATTTAACTATACGCAGTGTCGGCTCCAGGTTATTTGGAGGATCTCCAGATATCAAGTAAAAGGCTATTTCATGCAAACTCACCTTGCAAGCAACGTAACCGAAAGGCCAGTAGTGAAGCAACTCGTAAGTTAGTGTTAAAGGAATAATAAATAGTCCGATAAATAAATCGCAAATAGCAAGCGACATAAGCAGTGTGTTCTGAATATTCTGCATGCCACGAAACTTGACTATTGCTCCAATTACCAACGAGTTTCCGAATAATATGATCAAAATAAGGAAGACAACCGCTGTCACAATTGACACCTGAATGAATGGAAAGCAAAATACGATCAAAACGTTTCTAATAAATGTGGGATATAAACAGGGCGGAGAAATAGACTTGAAATTGAGTATATTCATATTTTAGGGATCTTTAAAATGTATACCCCTGATAAAGAAGTATATTATAATTGAGTAACAAATTTAAAATAGTATATCACACCAGTCTGCTTATATCTTCACAGATATAAGGCACAAGCTCAGAGCATAAAATCCCCTGTAGAAATCGCAGAATTATATTCATAACCTCAATGCCGATTTCGAAAAAAAATACAAACCCGTAAAAACGAATATTTACCGGTAAAATAACTATGAGAGGCCACGTATTTTAAACCAAGGTTGCGTTCGCTATATAAATTTCAAAAAGACGTAATAAAAATGATGTAAGACTGAAAATAACTGCTGAAAATACGTACGTGGAGTGAAGTCCGAGACCCTAGTTCAGACTGTTCTTTTTCATAGTATTCGGCACATGTATAGTTTGTATTAACTGGCATATTAGTTCGGAGGTACAATACCTTGTCTAATATGAATATGATATAAATCTTTTCCAACGTTTCTCTCTATTCTACCTTCGTCTTTACTCTATAACGATGTCCAATATCTACCAGAACTTGCTCTGACTTTCTTCAATACAAATTCTTTGAAGAATTCATGTTACTAAAAACAAATATAAAGACGGAAAAAGGTAATATTGGGATCAGAGAGAGAGAGAGAGAGGGAGAAAAAGGAAAAGAAAAAGAAAAACAATAACAGATACAACATTTATTTTATCCTGTGGAGACAGAGGGAAAATAATAATTAGGAGCAATTGTCGACAGTAATAACACTGCACGATATTGGAATATACAATTTAATTATTCTAATTTTATTAGCCTACGTTCACTCCAAATATGATGACGTTTGTTTATCGTAACATAGATCGAAAAATTAGTCAATAAACACCACCTGCGAACATGCTGTTCTAGGGCTAGGTTTTTGAAGTATTCAGACACACATGGAAGATAAGCTTGACAGATATGCCGATAATTACAGCTATAAGCTGCATCAATTGGTTAAAACGTATCTACATCTTCCAGTAATCACGGGGTTCAAGAATAAGTAGAGGAGAATGAATAGGCGGTTCTCCCGTTCATTAGCTTCCTTTCTTCTACACACAACAACAACATGAATATAATTTTAGATTTTCCATTTCACAGCGGTCGTTTCAATTGTTAAGCGACCCTGGATATCGAACTTCATATATTCATATGAAAGTTGACATACTTTGTAGTTATGGTCTATACTCACCTCCACAAAGAGGGGGCCTCGGTAGGGGGGCCACGAGGCCTCGGTGCCTCGGTAGAGGGGCCACGGACCATAAAAGGTTGAGAACCACTGGTTTAGGTTATATTCTCACATTCTGAGTATGCATTGACACCTTTCATTAATCACCGTGCGAACGATCATGGATAAATAACAGCTTTTTACTTGAAATCGAGACACGTATTACAGCATAGAATGCCAGTGTTAAGTTGCTTATGTGCTGCTCCTGCCAGTTGACAACTAAAACGAAGCGAAATATAACGATTCGGCTTGTTAAAATATTTTAGAAGACGGGTAGTTATTTTATCCTAACACTTGATAGCTTAGGGACCGATATGTATTTGAAACGTCACATAACAATACACAGTAGTAAATCGAAGTTTCGCCTTGTGGCACATCAAGAATTAGTAAGACATGTATGCTACTAGATATGTTCTGATAGAATGTCAGTCAATAGATGAAATTTAACTTGACATAAGTCTCAAGTTTTTCCACGAGGTAAAGCTTGCTCAAAAGCTGAACACACAGGAGTCTAATAATAATGTACCAGGATGATATCACACAACAAACGAGTCAAAGCGCCAAGAAAATAACGCGACGTCCGGTGGTATATGGTGGGAATGAATCATGTAATTTTCTATACGCATATAACAACGAATATAATATGCCGCGTTTAAATAGTTCTAATCGGTTATACAGATGTGAAGTCAGACTGCGCAGGCGCATAAAGAGGCAAGAAAAGATAAAGAACTATAATAACATTTCATTTACCGGAGAGCATATGCAGTTACCAATAATGTATATGGTTCGCTTCAAGACGACAGTAAAAACTATACGAAGGAGACATGAACGGTTAGAGAGATGGAAAACTGAACAAAAGCTGTTTTGTATGCACAGTATACAGGTGAAATAGGATACCGTATATGAATTTCAATCTATTTATATTATTCACTCCCTCTTCTACGAAACCAAACGTGCAAGTCATCAATTTCTGCAAAACCTACTGTTCCGTGCGAATAAATGAACTTTTACCTGTTTGGAATTCCTACAGTGCAGAGAAAGGTTTTTCTGGCATTAGGACTACCAAAAAATTTCTAAGTTCGCACCAATTAGATCTAGCAGCCGGATTTTTGAAAACACCGCAGCGAATCTATTGTTGAAATGGGGATTTCAGATATGGTAAGGTAAAAAGAGTATAGACTATAAATTATATCATATAATTTTTTAAGCATTTAACGAGTTACCAAGCGTTTGATATTTCAGATAAAGATCCATTATATCACATAAGTATCTATAGGGAAATACGATTCACCAGGAATTTGCAGCATAATATTTATTGTTTCTGCATTATTTTAATTCCAGAAAAACTCCAAATATTGCGATCGAATACTCATTTTCAGCGCCTTTGTACTCGGTATGCCGGTCACCTTTTACTTCACGAGTATGAATCCACTAATACCAGTCATTCGAGAATTGTTCAACAGTAAATGCGCGGTAAGTCACTTGTATCAACGATTTTTCTATTTAACGAAGTCACTTGTGATGCACAAACATGATATATTTTTGATCTAAATATATATTTTTTCATTATCAGGAACGAAACGGGGATTTTCTGCTGTCCCTAGTTTTGTCATTCCCACTTCTCGGTGCTCTCGTCGGTGCGAGTACATCAAAATACATAGTCGGATATTTCGGACCTAAAAAGAGTCAAATTGGTCTACATTTAATCAACATATTCGCCAACGTGATCACAATCTCATTGATCGGGGGTCTTACGTGGTCGTGTGAAGTGATTATCTTTGGAAGGATGATGGCTGGGTTCGTGGCTGGACTCAGTTTGAGTAAGGTCTATAATCTTATCTATAATTCAGTGGTTTCAAATTAATGATAGATTGTATTTTGTTAAGATTTGGGCGTCATGGTCATGAGTGAAATATGTGCCAGAAATAGACAACCATTTTTTCAAAGTATTCTTGGAGTAGCACTTTCTCTGGGCGGATTGCTTGGTCCATTTCTAGGATACAGCAAGGTATTTTATCATACAGAGGCCTAGTAGATTGAATACTCTAATTAATTATATTTAAACGTTGTATAGGTACTAGGGACAATCTATTTATGGCCAGTTCTGGTCTCTATGACATCTGTACCCTCTGTTATTTGGTTATGCGCGAGTTCGTTCATTACCGAGTCTCCATTTTTCCTACTGAGGAAGGGAAGGAAGGAGGAAGCGACGAGAATCATGCGGAAATTAAGACTAGGATCGACGGTAAGGACTTGAGTAACAGTGTAGCGGTTTATTCTGTTCTAGTCGGCCGTGCTACGTAACCCGCTACAATAGCTGATGGTTAGTATTTTAATAGAAGGAACTAATTGAAGAAGAAATTTCTCTGATTGAAAATGAGCTATTTGGAAACGCAACTTCTCGAAGCGATCAATCATCCACAAGCGAAAATGTATCTCTCTTAGGAATGTTCCGGACCAAGCAACACAGGTAAAATACGGTTATACGGTGACTGTATCAAATTGTGTCAGACAATCGAAGTAATATGTTTGAAGGAATGTATTGCGTTAATGACCAATGTACCAATAGTACAAGTACATGTTTACTTTCAGGAGAATTTTTGTTGCTGCTATCATCAGCTATTTAAACCTGATGTTGACTGGCGTGAACAACATTGTGTTGTTTTCGGATCAGATATTTTTGAACGCCGGAATACCCGACTACGCAGTGACACCTGCCACGATCGGAGTATTCATTGCGCAATTTATTGTTGCGTTATTTGGAGTAAGTAAGAGTATGTAAGAAACCTTCATCGTCAAATCTAAGCACAGTGATTCACTTCGCATAAGAAATAAACCGATATATATTAAATTAACAGCTAAAGATCTCAAACTAACTGGTATCTTATCATTTAGTCAAAATTCATCGAAAAATTCGGAGCGAAAAAAGTGAATATCGGCGGATCAATTGTTATGATAGCTGGACATTTATTGATCACAGTTAGTTTGGCGACACTTCGGAATGTACCGAATATGAGATACCTTTCCATAGTAGGAATGGTCGTTTTCATGCTAGGGTACGTACCAATGACAACGTATTTCTTCTAGTTTTCATGTCTTGATTCAATTACGAATGTACAACCATAGGTTTTCTGGTGGTCCGAATGTTGCAACCTTTCCCATAGTTTATGCAGTTACAACACAGTCTACACGAACGACATGCATCACCTACGGTGGTGTCGCTATCTGGTTATCGTCATTCCTTGTTGCATTTCTACCACCATACTTACAGGTGAAACCTATACAAAATTTGTGCTTATTTATGTATATGATGATGATGTCGATAGTTCAAGGAAAAATATATAAAAATCTGAACGACTTCATGACGTTCATCAAATTTTAAAATGAGTATGTAATCAAGATAGAGTAACAAGTCAAGTAGAGTTTCAAGTCAAAACTCAATTCACTTGATTTTCTATGCAAAAGATAATCTCTCTAATACCTTATAGACTATAAGGTATTATAGAGATTATCCTGGAGAAATCCTATCTGGAAGCTAAAAATAAGAGGGAAAAGGGGACATGGCCAGCTTCAATATATATTTGTTCTCCTTTTATTTGCAGCCTGTATTAGGTCCATACATCATGGTTCCGTGGTTAATATTTTGTATAGTTTTCATGCTATACATGATATACTTTATACCGGACATTCACACGAAAACAAGCGAAGAGATTCAAGATTTCATGAAAAGAAAATAGAACTTGGCATAACGAACGATTGTTAGTTTTTATCCTTTTATTATCAGACATATCATGCAATTCTCATCAACTTGTAATCAAATTTACCCGACTGCTCGGGCACTGATAGCTTGCTTAGTACCGTCAAATCTTTTACCTCTTTATTTCGTCAAACAAAATTTGATTTTTTATACAATGTATTTTTCGAATCCCAACATCGGATGATTTTTTCGTTGCTCGATTGTAAACTTTGTATAACAATACTGTATATATAATATATTAACATAATATCAATTTAATAAAATTTACTACTACCACGCCCTTCTTATGGTCACTCTCTGAAGCCGGTTCTTTTTCTTATGCCATCCGTAATACCATAACAACACACCAAGTGCTATAAAAAGTACTGCACCAAGAAGCCCAACTATTATGAAAATCAAACTGTCAACTGACGCGTTCACATTAAGCACGTTATTAACGACACCTGTAAACAATACATTGGATATTAGTCACCTGCTCATTTATCGCTGGGAGACACACAAACTAATCAAAAATGGGTATGGGTTTATAGCTTACAATCGTCAATGGAAGTCGTCCCATTTTTCTTGCTTACTGTCCCGGTAGGACATGGTACACAGAACGCTTTTCCTGCGTTTTCCTGGTAAGATTTTGGGTCGCATAACACACATATCCCTGTATTGGTGTCGTGAAAAGTTCCCGGTTGGCAAATATCTGTGCAAAACGCATTAAATATAGAGTATTAATATGTGAAATAATTCTTGAAATAGCAAGACTGTATCTTGAAATCCTGTTTTTCCTATGATGGGATTTTGAAGATATCTCCGATTATTCAAGTCAATTTTATTCTTGTAACGTTCACACCTCACCCGAATCTTAAGTCAAGTTATTAAATACGAGAAACTCGAGAAAGTATTTTCCTCGAATCGAGTATTGTAACCCCAATAGTTACATCACTCCAGCATTTCTGAATATAAACCTTCACAAAGATTTCCAACATATCCAGTTATACACGAACAACTAAAGTCATCCACAAGATCCACACACGCGGCTCCATGCTTGCATTGATGAAGACTGCAGTCATCTACATCTGAATACAAAACGAAATTTTGGAAGATCTCGCAACTGTAGAGTAAAAAATACCGAAATTTGCTAAAACAAAACTGCAGACAATACCAATTTCACACATCGTTCCTGTGAAACCATTTTGGCAAGTACATTCGAACTGCAGACGACCCGTGTCCTTGCATGTCGCCCCGTTTAAACACGGGTTACTTTCGCAGTCATCCAAGTCTATGAAAAAACTCTTTTAAAGATTAGATTTTAGAATGAAATATGAAGCATTGTAGTGTAAACAAATATAGTACATCGCACCGTTTTCACAGTTGACTCCTTCGGTGCCATTCAGACAGTCGCACTCGTAACTTGATATTTTATCGATGCAAGTTGACTCTCGCTGGCAAGGTGAAGACAGACATTCGTCCACAGAATCGGTCTATGATTTTAGTACAAGAAATAAACAATGAATAGTCGTATTTTTTATCCGGCATTGTCCCGATAAATGTATTATTCTGGCCACTTAGAGCAGACCCGGGCTCCGCCATCCCGACCGCCGTGTTCCTCTAAGGCTAGGTTCAAATTGGTTCAATAATCATATTTTTTTTTCTCATTTGAAAATAGATATTTATGTACTATTGATACTGTACAATTGTACATGACCGTGTATAGGTAGTACTGGGCTAAGGCCACATGGGATGTGTAGAGCCCATTTCTAACTTATCAAGTATTTTACCATTAGTACTAATTGCATATTATGTATAGGTAAATGTAGTGAACATGATACACATATAGACAATACATCATCACAAGTACTCTCTACAGTATTTGCAATACCAGTATTCTATCAGTAGGATTCGACCCCCTTTCGTAGGCATATACCAAATAGGCCTCCCAGTTTTGAACGAGTTTTACATCTTTTTGATAATTTACGAGTAGGATGAAAGTACAGTTTCTTAATTTAAGAATTCAGGATTTTATTACCTGGCAGCTAATACCGGTAAATGGTTCTGCACATTCATCATTCGGACATTTTCCTGTATATATATCACAATGGGCATTATCGAGGCAATGACAGATTTGTTTGCAACCGTCTCCCCACGTTCCGTCTTCACAAGCTAATCAAATAAATAAATAAATCCATCTATCGAATCTATTAGGTAAATTATGTATTCATTACCTTCTTGGCAGGACGGACCTCTCCACCCAGCCTTACAACCCATAGTACATGATCCAGTAAATCGATTGCACAGATCAGGCCGCTTGCAGTTACATTCTTGTTTGCAGCCGGCGCCGTAAGAACCAAGAGGGCAACCTTTAAAGTGAATAACACATTACTCTAAATACCATACTCCGAGGTGATGCAAATCTTCTCAAGCATTTAGATTTAGAGAATTTTTTAATCTGTAATCCAGTTAGTTTCTTTCAAGGGGAGGAATTATATAAAACATCGATCCTATGAGGTCAG
>QXVX01008715.1:113633-134639 GCA_013436065.1 Halocynthia aurantium | reverse complement strand
GCACCACGTAGTGGTTTTGATAATTCCCATAAATAATTTTTTCATTTATAAGCTTTTTGTTAATTCACATTTAATATCCAGGGAATTATTATATTTACTTATGTTTTAGACATATCAAGTGATCAATTTTTGTTCTTGCTGCCTTTCGTGCGACTCCTGTAGTTGTAGTATAACACAGCTGTATGCAATGCCGAATATGTGATGTTGGCATGAGGACCTTGATTGAAGCTCATCGCGGAAGCTGGATTTTCGATCTCAAACCTGCGAATATATAATACAATCGGCCTGTCGGGTGATCTTAGTTTAAAGCCATTACACCACGACAAGGTGTCACCCTTCGTAATGGGTTTATTAAAGAATAAACCCTCACGCAATTAGACAGGCAGTCACTGCAGTGAGGAAAAGACATTTCAAGGAATGTAATTGCAAGCTAGGCCTAGTAATTGCATTGTACTTACGTACCATATTATATAAACACCACTAGAGGGTGTGTCCTCACACCATGATGTCAACACTAGAGTGCGTATTTTGAACCAATGTCAGCATACAACCACTGGAATGGGCGTCCTTAACGCTCGTCATCATGTAAAGGGGCGTGGATGCAACAGATGGATTCATACAACCACTAGATGGCGTGTTTTCAACCGATGTCAGCACACAACCACCAGAGGGTGTATCCTCAACCGTTGATGTCAGCATGCAACCACTAGCGCCTTTGGAACTGTATACACTGTCTATATCTATATCTATTGAGTAACTGCCGATGCAGTTGTGCGTTGACGGAGCGTAACCGTTTCGGCCGGCCGACAGGTCGCGTGAAATATTTTTGGTTTACAATATGTCGTGACATGCGTAACAAGCAAGACAAGATAATTGCATTAAAATTCAGAATAAATTTGGAAATTGAAATTAGTTGCGGTTAATGAAGCTCCACATGTGCACCTGCGGAGCTTCCTAATAATAATAAGTTCCCCAGAATTCAGCATTGAGGTCCCAGAATAAAAAAATAAATTTGAAATACTCATCAACTTATCCTATCNTCCCACGACGTTCCAGCGGTTAAAGCTTCTGCATCTTCCAAAGTCTGCGCAAAAGCTTCGACGCTCCTTATTAATGGTAAAATGAAATGAATTTGAACTTTTAATGTATTCTTAATTCGAGAAAATTTCTTGCAACTCACTTTTGCATCCTATGCAGTGGTCTTCATGCCTGCTCCACTGGTATCATCTTCGTGGATGTGGATGCTAGTTCTAAAAACATTGACATTGACGTCTACATTAGCCGACTTCCTGACTAATGATTTTAAGCCCCAAAAATATCAAATGATTATCTGTCAGCAGTCTTCTCCCTTCTCGGCATCAAGTAGTAGTCTTGATATTCTCCATCAACCCGTTCTAGCCTTGTACTGGCCGTTCCTGCATATTAATATAGCAATGACAGAATATGCTGACTAAACATAATGCATATTTAAAATAATACAGTATAACAAATGTTATCATACTATTGCGCAGTCTCCTCGACGGATACAGCTTTTGCATCTTCTAAAGTCGGCGCAAAAGCTTCGACGCTCCTTAATATTGAGAAAAGGAATATAATTTCAGCTTGTATTGAATTCTCAATTCGAGAAACTAACAACTTACTTCTGCATCCTTTGCAGTGTTCTTCATGCCTGTTCTACTGGTATCTGCTCGTGGATGCCAGGTCTAAAAACATTGACATATACGTCAACATTAGCCTACTTGCAAACTAACTTATTTCAGTCTAAATAGATTATAGAAGGAAACGATTATCTGTTTGTAGTCTTCTGACAGTCCTCGATGTTCGGTGTCTGGTAATGCCGATCTTCATCGATCCGGTTCACCTTGTACGGGCTGTTTCCGCGGAAAAAAAATTAGTTTAGCTGACGTCACTTATTACACGGGAAATGTAATGTTATACTCTTACTGCTATTTAAGACTACAGATAACATTTAATATGTGATGGTAAATATTATGGAAGTACTGTATACTATTGTTTACATTTCCTTGACTTGGAAATTCCTTTTATGTATACATGTATTTTATATTCATTTTACCTGATGTAGTCGCCTTCTATAAGCTTCATCTCACGGCCTTGCTGCAAAGTCTGTGAAAATCGCAATGAGCGCAAAAAACATAGAAAAAACGAAACTTAAATGCCGGGCCCGGCAACACAAAAATATATATGGAAGAAAACAAACAATGCAACAATAACCTGTCACAATATCAAGATACTGCATAAAAAGAAAACAAAACAGAAACCTGGTTGTATAACTGCCTATGTAACAGGCTGCTCAGCGACCAAACTAGATAAACTAAATGTATGGAGGACAGCTTACTATAAATGCTATACCATTTTTTTTCAAAATGAGTAATAACAGTTAAAAAGAGAAAAAAAAGAGCAGTTGTATCATGAAAAACAATCACTTTTTGATGAGTTTCGGTATAAAGTCTGATTGGAGCTTGTTTACAATAAAGATACAAAAAGAAAGAAGAAGGAAAATTAATGAAGGTGCGAGGCGCGCTATTCGATAGGCGTTTTACAGAATCTAGATAATTTTCTTGGCGACGTGGCAGTTAATGTAATCTCTTCTACTATTCGGGTATACGAATGTCGATCTTTCCTCAACCATAGAACGGACAATAGCAGACTGGATCTTGAAAGGGTCATCTTTAACCTGCCACTAGTCTACAACATGTCGTGACGCCAACAAGAATGGTATACCGATAGATGTTTCATAATTATATTGAAGCGTTAGGGTTCAGTATTAGCATAAAATACCCTTTATCCGAAATGCTTCGGACCGATAGAACAACCGTTGATAACTCGCGGACCAATTGCCGTCTCACCATATATGACACACCAATGAATGTAGAATTTCATAACAAATCTATAAATATGCCTCATATGCACAGCAAACTAACGAGGGCCGTTATCACCTTTTTTGTGTAACCAACCACGTTTGTTCCATTTGTTCATTTATAAACGATAGAAGTGAAAATTTCTAGCCGCTAGATGTCACTGTTTGATCATTTATAACCGTTACGTGAGTAAAAAACGTCAAGCCGCTAGATGTCACTGTTTGATCATTCATAACCGTTATGTGAGTAAAAACGTCTAGCCGCTAGATGGCTAAGTACAATCGACCTTTGAGTAACTAGGTGTGAATAGAAACTAGAAGTGTACACATTATCACCACTAGCATCACCGTGTTAAGTTCAGATCAATGCAGTCATTGCAGTGTATCATCTAAATTCTAAATTGCGTTGGCAGCAAACTATATACGTGCTACACACAGATACATGCTAATAACATGAGCTGAATTTTCAAGTCAACAGCACTGGCTTCAGTTTCATGATCACTTTGCTCCCGCTATATCATTACTAGAGTACTAGAGGCAGCCGAATTGTAGTGTAACCACTCCCTACAAAAGACATAGCACACACTGATATATTAGCACATTTATTGCACTGTTATTTACTATGCTTTACGCTACAGAGGTAAAGGCTTGTTGAAGCTTACCTGCAATTTAACCCATGATTAAATCAAGAATTGTGTATACATATCAGAGAAGTCTGGCGATAGGAACATGCAATAATAGAACAATACATGGAATGACAACATTGATATATGGTACATAAGTAACTGTGAATTAGTGCTTGGCCTAATGTGCATTGGAATACATCCTATCTTTTTTTTTTTTTCAATAATCATACAGCTCTCATTTGCAGCTATGATACTTGGAAACATGTGTCAAAAACGTCCCATCCATAAATATAGAATGGATTTTTTATTGAGCATCTAGCATATAGGATGTTACCTATCACTCTAATGATGCATACAACAGCACGCGCTATTTCTGTAGCTTCCAGGCAGTGATAAGAAAATAGTACCAGTCGAACTTAGTCCACTTTTCGTGTTCCAAGTTTTTCCCCACCAACTGTTCTTGCTACTCTCTTCTTTGCTAACTCCTCCTGTCTTTGTCGTCGCTTTTCCTCGCGCTCCTTTTTCATCATCTGAGCTGTTGACATTCCTGAAAGCAATAGTACTTTGTTTATCGCTCAATGAAATCTAAATGATGATCAAATTCATGACAACATCTTAAAAAGCTGAAATAATATCTATCCGTACCGGGTTCTTCTTCTTGCCATTCGTTTTCATCTCCCCATTGCCAATCGTTTGTGGTCTGTGCAGTTTTTATTTCATTTTGCTTAGGTTTGCTACTTTTAAGACCAACTTTCTGCCTATGTTTTGTATCTACTTGCTTGCTTTTAGAAAGACCCTGCGTATAAAAAGTTCGTAAATTGAACAGCCTTTTCAAGGCAATCGAAAAACCAACCTGAAAAATATTACCTTAGATTTAGGCTTCCCCACTGCGTCCGTAAAGAAACTATCAAAGTCCTTGTTTGAATTGTCAGACCAGCCATACTCACTTGCAGGAATGAGACTACTAGTAGCTTCTTTTCCAGTTTCTGGAATCCATCAACAATATATAATGATCTATTACAGTGAATACAAATGGTGAATTTTTCCTTACTTGTATCAGAGGTCTTTGCAGAAAAGTCAGAACTATTTTCGTTGCCCCAGTCATCCCATTCTGATTTCTTTTTTACGTCGAGTTTCAATTTTGTTGAGGATTTGGCATTGCTGAATAAGTATGAATGAATATAGGCATAGGATTGATTGCTTTAGTGATATGTACTTAAAATACTTCGGATATAGCAATTTACTTTGTGGACAACTTTGAAGCTGGCTCCTGTTGAGTTTCGAAATCATCCACGTCCCAGCCACTGTTATCCCAGCCATTGTCTTCTGCTTCCACGTCATCACCACTACCCTCTCCATCATCCTGTTTCTGCATTAACATAAACATTGCTTTGAAATAAAAACAACCGCCCAGAATTACCATGTAAAAAAGGGATTTTATAGTAATTGACGAGCACATGAGCTTTATGTCACCGAAAGAGCATTGATGTGAGCAGATGTAACCAGTATTTAATATCAGTTTTAAGGTTTACAAATTGAGTATACCCAATTGTTAATCAATGCACTGGTTGAATGGGAATATTTCTGAAGAATAATATGATTTCTTTGCTTGTTAGAAATCATTTCAAATGTAATCTTGAAACAAAACAAAAGCCAGAATATGGGGTGAAGAATGAACTCTAATCTACTCCCCCGAGTCGTCTTTAGTACAAGGAATTATCAACTTAGGGTTTTACTGTTGGCAGTAAATATATTTATGAAAGACAATGTTTGACAATTGTTCTTATTCTTCCATCACTCCATTCCAGCTGAGGTAATACTATGGAGGGGCATATTTCGACTGCTAAGTTAACACAGGTTGTGATGGATGTATTCCAACTCAAACAGAGTTCGATGTACTACTAAATCGATCGTAGACAGGCAACACGCTCTCTCAATATCGCTACAAAGATTTTCTAAAACAAGTAAAAAATATAAAACAACGACATGCAACCAACACATGCGAAATCAAAAATACCTTACTATCATGCAATTCCAACCATATATTTTCCTCCATAGCTTTAAGCTTGGAAACCGTGATCAGTTTTCTGCTTTCTCCGCTCTTGGCGCCGTACATCGGGGTGATCGGAGATTTAAAATCCTACAGTTCACAGTAAACCACACACGAAAAGTCATGCGAATATGGATATAAAGGAATTAAGGTGTGAATAGAATTTTGCATTCAGTCAAGATTTCACTATTTAACACACATGTAACATTAACAAGACTACTATTGGCATTTGATTTCTGTAAATTTTTAATATGGTTGATTCTGTACATAATATATCATTTCGGTGTTGTAGATAATTGTTTATAAATAATGTTTCAAAGATGGAAGGCAATCAGACATGTGCTGTAAAATCCTTGATGTGTGTTTAATATTAATAATAGCTGCATGTACATTCCTTTGTATAAAATATATTTAAAACTTTTCTTTGCCATAATGCTGGCCTAATGCAGTACTTATTTTAACCACATTGATGAAAAATACCTATTGATTGGTTTTTCTAAACTAAGCCTTTATTAATTATCGGTCACCTGTAGTTTCTAAGCACATGCCACCAGAATTATAACTATAGTCGATACAGCCTGAACAATTTAATGTACTTGTTTTTTCTTACCATCCTTTGAAAGTTCATGCAATGAATATCATGCATGCAAAATTTCGTAAGTGTAATCGAAGTGAATAACATATCTTATGGTGCCAATCAAGTTTAAAAAAAGACTCGATGTATCGAAAAGTACAGGTTGAACCTCACTAATCAATCCAATTACTTCCATGTATTCAGCTATATCTTAATCCTTTAGTGCAGGGGTGTGCAACCTTGTAGCACTCCCAGGCAAAATGCACTTAATCGGATTAGATGGTAAGCACATCGACTATGTACTAGTGACTGGCATGGAAATCTCGATTTGATTTTCTTGCAAACCAAATAAATCGACTTTAAGGAGGCTTCGCTATTCATATAACATCAAAAACAGTGGCTCTGATCTCCTGTTATGGGCCATACTCTATTCAAGCTGGCAAAATTAGGGTCGAACATAGGTGAGGAAGGCTGATTCCCTCTGAGGGTTAATTTCTGCCGTTTTCCAGCAATTTCTGTGCACTGGCAAGGTGCCAAGGTTGCTAGATTAAAGAGGTTCATCCTGTATATACTTGAAACAAATCATGCTTTACCTGTAGTTCATCCCATTTGACAGAATTGTCTTTCCATCCATCACCTTCCGCTTCCTCCTCGTAGTCGGACTTGTCGTCTTGATCATCTTCCTGTTCTTCATGACTCGTAGGTGTTTTTGATGTAACTGTTCTGTCACCTTCTTTTTTATGTTCACCACTACCTGGTGCAGTGGTTGATGGCTCGTTATCTGATGAAAATTTATTTTTATATTCAAGGTTCAACTGAGTTGTACAGTAATCAAGTCTTTGTGTTTTGTGATGAGTATCGACTCTATAAAGTGGACAGTCTCTGAGTATCTAATAATCTCGATTGATTCTGGTCTATTTGAAGTATAATACTGCAGCATAAACTATTAGATTTTTGAATTTGTTGGCCAATAGGATTTCTTAACAGCAATGGATGTGAGCAATTAAAAATTACAATTATTTTGTTTGTTCGAACCTGCATTATCAGGAGCCTCTTGTCCTTTTCTGTACAACCTAGATGTGAGAGATGTAACACCAGTACTCATCCAGCCAGTCCAACCAGCCACTGATGGTACCATGCTACTACCAGCATTCGCAGATACAGCAGCCGCCTCTGCATCTAAGTAGATGAACATACAATCAACTAACATCTATAAAAGCACCATATTTTACACCGGAAACACTCATCAAAGATTTACCTATTTTAGATGCATATTCTGGATCTTCAGATGCTTTTTCTAATTTACTGAGGAACTGGGATATGGTTTTAAAGGAGTGAGTCCTCACATCTTTATTTGGGTCAACAGTCAGAGCACAAAGTGTTGGTAACGCCTGTAATACAACATATGCAATAAGAATATAGAGAACAAAACATAGGAGAGTAAATATTGTAAATTGGACAGAAATACTGTAAGTGTACATTTAATGAAAGTAATTTATTTATCTTCATTCAAGGTAACGAGATACGAACAAGAAGGCAGCAGACCTTCAGGGCGCAGTCTTTTGCGTTGAGAAACTGGATATTATTAGCCATCGCTAGTATCCCTGCTACCCGGGCTGCAGGAAAAGGATCTCGCATTGCTCTCGTGAATGCTGATGAAACCACCTTCTGTCTGGTCTAACAGAACAAAAAATATAAAAAAAGTTCACCAATATAGAAAAATAAGTCATATTAGTGAATAGAAGCAGTAATAAATCCATATCTGACAATATATAGGTAATACTGAACCAGGCCTGGTTCGAAAGCTCAATATCATATTTGAATTTAAGTTTTATTTTTGTTTATCAACCTTACGATATTACTAGGGGCAATTTTGCAGTTTCCCGCAAATTTAATTGGAAACCTACCATGTGGTCACATCGAGAATACCAATTCAAAAAAGATGACCTTGATCTGGCCTTGACTGAAATGGATCTCGAAGTAAATTTTGAATTTTACTTGCGAGATTATTGACTATTCCATATGACTTACTGAAGCATTGAGGTGGCACGCAATTTTTCCCAAGCAAACCGTTGTATTCGTTCTAATAGGTCCCTGATCGTCTCGGGACTGAAGTCGAGCAAAATGCTTCATAAGTTCATTGTTAAGGTTGTTATCATTTAATTTAGGTGCAAGAAGCAGCATAGCCTGAAAAAATGCACGATAAGGTTATTAATAAAGTGTGGACATTAAATCAACATATCATTCATATTCCAACAGCAACTAGCTTACCTTCACGGACTGTTCACGAATTGAAGGATTAGTATCCATAAAACCATTGGCTATGTTAGGGAAGACTTGCACATTTACTACCTGTCATACAGAGGAAACATAATAACATACATACTGTCCAATATAATTTATCTTGGAAGTTCACAAATATACCTGTGGCTTCAAGTGCTCAACAAATAAAGGCATTTGCCTCAAAAGATGAATTCTAGTAGCTCTGTCCGTTGAACTGAATAGTTTTATGACACATGGCACGATACGATTTTGATATTCTTCCGAATCCAGAAGAGTACCGAGCTGGAATTATCAGGATTATGGATTAATTATCCCACCTATTATATTATTCTGCAACATTTATTTACCTAAAAGTAATTTAAGTCTAGTTCGAAAATACTCTACATATTGCGAAAAGAGAGTACACCATCATTCTTCAAAATTACCTTAAATAAGGGAGGCAAAACAGAGGAACCGGCATTGCCGAACTGAAAGGCATTCAGAAGCTGAGGTAAAATTTTATGCTTGCTATAATCGGTAGGAAAGCTGTCGATGTGATTCGTCAAATTTGTGTAGAATTCTGTTGTTTCTTTAGGGTCTTTGATCTGGAATGTAGTAAGGTAACATTTTGAATTCGTAAAAAAAACGCTTAACTAGATAATACATCTCTCCCAATAATATAATGGAACTCTCGATTCAAAGGTCTAATAGGGGGAGATTCGGGGTCCAAAAACAGATGGTCGAAAGTATATACAAAAATTATTAACAAATGTCTTACTACTTAAGCCTAGCAGAAGAGATCACCTGTATTTCCTCTAGGAACAAGTTAGTGTCGATAAAATGGTTGTTCATAAAACAGCCATCTGCTTGGCAGTTGATGAGGAATGATTCAGGACTTGGCCTTGATGCAGGATTAGCACCGACTAGCTCGCAATAGTGAGGAACAAGACTTTTAGGAATCTGAAAAAGTTCAAGTATATAGTTCAAGTAATTATTTAAAATTACGAGTAATAATAAAACAAGTGATGATTTTAAAAATCTTAAAAATGAAATACTTACTTTACCCAGCACTTTCAGTGAAGATGTTCTGGGTAACGGGCCATTAAAAACTTCCCAAATTAGACATCCAAGGCCCCACATATCAGAAGACCTGAAAATACAATTAATATGCTTTGAAAGGAATCTTCATCTAGTGTAGTCAGAAACCATTACCAAAGATTGTCTCATGACATCAAAATAAGACAGAAATTCTTTTTTATGGTATGTTTTGAATATGTTTACCACTTGGTCAGCTTTTTACTACGATTC
The DNA here is from genome assembly GCA_013436065.1 of Halocynthia aurantium. Lineage (NCBI taxonomy): Eukaryota > Metazoa > Chordata > Ascidiacea > Stolidobranchia > Pyuridae > Halocynthia > Halocynthia aurantium. The sequence continues at coordinate 124,941 of QXVX01008715.1, read as the reverse complement.
TTTGCAGACTTTTCAGGAGGGTCATATTTTTCCAATATGGGAAGAGTTTTAAAAGGGGGTAAATTACTTCGTTCACCCGACGCTGGATACATGTAGTCAACACCACCTATGAAGTTTAAATAATATTCAAATTTATTATATCACTCTAAAATCATATGTTTCTAGAATCTTACCAAGTTTCCATTCACCAGCATGATCAACAAATATTGAAGACATGCATACATTGTTGTGTATGAGGTTCACTGTATTTACAAGAAAATTCAAACCTTTCTGTAAAAGAAATTTGGAAATTTTCTGGTGGATTATTAAGCATGATAACAAATATACAATTGTTTTTATAGCTTCATTTCTTACAACAATCTGATGCAAGCCCCACGATATCGCTAGTTCCCGAGATTTATTTTCTTTCTCCGAAGTTTTCAAGTGCAAAGAGAGCAATGTTACTGGCTCGGTTACTATGTAAATGCATTTTGGAGTTTCTAAACTGAATAGAAAAAAATAAAGTAAAATTTGTAGGATGCAATTATTGCAAATATTAAATGAGTTTGTAGCCTATTAATCCATGATTAAAAGTTGCTTTCAATGATATCGGAATTTACATATACATCATCAGAATATGTTTGACCACATGTAGGAGCCGGGGCTGTGAAGTTGAAGCAATTTTTGGGTTACAAATTTTAATAATGGAATCGTTGTGAAGTTTTCCTAGATTCTCATGTGTATTACACAAGACTTGGTAAAGAATCATAGATACTTATTCCACCTGTCAATGAAGGTCAATACGTTCGGATGGCGAAGAGTTTTTAAACGTTTGACTGAAGCCTGAGCAACTTGATGAACAGCGTCACTGTTTGCAGCGACGTCAAATGCGAATATGGAAACAGGATCGCCATTTGACTGACAAAACAAACAAGGATTAAAGACATGACATCAAAATAATTAACAACTAGTGACACAGTATATTTACCTTTCGTTTTCCTGCATGAAGAATCCAAATGCTCTGATCTTCCAGACCACCTATTGCTTCCACCACTTCGTAGCCAAAATCCTTCGTGGGGTCTCGAGAAAACAGCGACCACATGTCAGAAATTTATATAAAAATGTCATAAAGTATTACACTACGTAATTAAAATAACAAAAATGGGATTATACAATAATATGAATTATAAATATAGTTTGTTTTGGAATTACGTGTCGTAAATAGAAGAGGTGTCAACACTGAAGCTGACCTTTAACCTGAGCTTGAAAAATATTTGACCCTGGCCAATTGGTAATAACTTTTCGTATTAAAAATTTATTAAACTCCCTTTTGAGGGGCATTTTTGTCGTAAAAATAGAGTGGAAATGTACCTTCGTCGCCCGGAATAGCTTGGACCTTAAGATAGAAGGTACAACAGTGTAAAAAAGGTTTTTGCTTATCAGTGTAGACGTATACGGGTCATGATCAGGAACAGATGTTCAAATTCGGAAAGCGATCAAGCCTGACTTTTTTTTATCGCCATGGTAGAATTAACAGTAGGTGGCGTATCAGAGCATATTTTGTTCCTTCTAACAGTTCAGGGATTCGATATACTAGATTCAAGTTAGCTTTACATGGTCTTTTTGTGTTCAAAAACATGTATATTATATTCTATCACGCTGCTAGGTTGTATCTTCAGTTACTGAAGGCCTCAGTTAGCTACGTTTCAAATGCCAGTGACTAACAATGTTGGTGGTCTGAGGTTCCGCTGATTCCGTAGCTTAAATATATTTTTGCTATATTTGTATGCTACAATATATAATTGTTGTTTCAGCGTTATGTGATTTCTAGAATTATACAATGAAAGATATCTTGTCTATGACTTGCAAGTGAAATAAAATTACCAATAACAGAGAGCAGCAGATTATGGCGGCCGATAGAAAAAGAACAAGTCAAATTATAATTCCACTTGGCTGGAAAAGGTAACGTTATACTATATGAAAGTGCAATCATACAGTCGCACCGAAGCAGAAAAATTATGTACGCCATTACATTGGCAAGAAACCTATTAATAATTTCATTTTTACTGAAGTATAACGAACTAATGAACGCGCCATTGCGCTAAGGGAATCATACCCAATGTTGCTACGTCGAGGAGTTACTTAACTGAGAAACTTCGGGCTTTGTGCATGAAATTTACCATTGTCATTCTCATATTATTTTTTCCAGATCCACTGCCAAGGATGATGAGTCTACAACCTCCCAGGTCACTTATATTAGCCCAAGTGGAACGGTGTTGTCTAGTATCGCAGAAGTATGCAAGTATCTTGAGAGTGAAGATACTTGTAAATGTGGATTGGAGTGTCCATTATATGTCTCGAAGGTAAGTTGTGTTATTAGTGCTTCGTGCTGAACTAATATTGAGGAAGTTGAAAAGAGCAGGAAAGTCACTAAAATATGGAAGAGAGTAGGGTAGAAAACATGAAACACTAATTTGTTTGGGGGTGATTAAGATTAGTTATTTTCTAAATGTTTTAAATGCTTCTCATACTAGAGGTACTTTTTATGTACCGTATATTCATTTTAAAATTATGGTTATGTTGAGTGAGAATTGTAAGTGTACCCATTGCATCAATTCATTAAAGTTTTTTTACGAAGCCTGAGTCAAATCAACCATAGGAGGTATCCACATGGTGGTGTTTCTGTGATGAATATAGAACAGTGCTCTTCAAACTTTTTGCCGTTACGGAACCCCTGCATGTCTTAAGTGAATGTCACGGAACCCCTCTTCAATCAAAAGTTATGAGGCTATAAATCAATGCAGTTATGCGGAAATTAAAGAATGCATTACAACACTATACAATAACAAATATCAAAAAATGACCTTCATAGTAATTTAATGGCTCGGATCGATTGATATTTTGGCGAAAATTATATTAATTCTCACTGTATCGTGCGGTACCCCTCCAAAGGCCCCATTTGAAGAGCACTGATATAGAATAAAATAGTAAATTCGTAAATATGCTATCATGATATCCCATAACACCTGTTACCAAAATCTAATAAGAGGAAGTGTATACAGTAACTCTAGCACCTCCATAATTCCCCTGTTTTTACTTCGGAAGGTATTCAGTTTCAATCCACAAGTGAAATCCATCAAGTCTTGGCGAAGTGAGCTTGGAAGTGATGAAAGAATGGTGAAATTGAATGAAAAATGCTGTGTCCACCAAAAAGAATTAAGGAAGAAATACTATGGTATATTTTCTGAGTCAACCACTTTATATACTTCTAAAAGACGGTATGTAAGCATTGTGTTTTTCATTCAGGTCTTAGGAAAAAGAAAAAGTCAAAATCACTGCAGAACGTACCTGAGCCACCGCCCAAATTGATCATTAGATGGAAAGGAGGCCAGCTCACATCTGTCATCTCTGATAAAGCTGATAAAAAGACTTCAATCTCTGATGGTATGTTACCTACATTAAATTTTCCTGCTAGTTTTTGCCTTTTTTAAAAACGTCCATCGTTTATGTTCAACACAGCTCCGGATTTGTATGGTAGAGTTGCCGATGGAGGAGAGTCATGCTTTGTTACATCTACAAAATGTATGTTCCTTAATTACTTTGCAGTAACCTAATTTACCTGTCAGAATACGTCCCTCATTTTTGTTAGAAATGAGACACTTGTAATCTTGCACTAACATTATTCCTTACTGTTGTACATTGGTTATCTACAAAAAACTGTTACTGTTTAAATGCATTTCAGTCCAGCCTTTCCGTCTTATGTAAATTAGCAGAACTAAATGGTGGGAGCTCATTGAATATTTTTTTTTAGATAGATATTCAGTATTACCAATAATTTACATGAAAAACGATTCTCTTTCAGCTCTAGTTTCCTCAGCAGTCTATAGTACAGCTGTAACTAGTACCGTCGTAGGATTGCCCGCTGCTGCTCAGGTAAACCATCATCTGTATTACTTGAAATATTAGCATAGCAAATGTAATGTATGTTATGTTAATTTTCTGTGTCTTTAGACAACTTCTAAAGAGAAAACTATCAAAACGAAGAATGATTTCAAGCTTCAGTGGATAAAAGTTGACGATGAAGTACCGCACATGGACCATGACAGTGGAAATGAATTACTTCTGACCCCAGGTTTTTCAAATCCCTACTATTTATCATTCTGCAGTGTTTGATTACTTCCATTTTTGATTGGTATTATAGAAAATCAACCACTTTGCTTAGTACACAAACAAGTCCTGGTATGCAATCCACATCTTGCAATGCTCAGTTATGATGTTTGCATAGATCTAATGACTATGAAATTGAACTTTAATTTTTATGATAAAGTAACTTGCTTGCTGTCAGATCTAGATTTCAAGCATTCTTCTTCACCGCCCAACATGATGACTTCTCCCTCATATTCTCAATCGTTACATGGTAAGAAATAAATGCAGTCAGGTTGAGACACTTTTATAAGTCGTTAAAGTTTACCGTCAATTCAACGGTTTGCATTTTGCAGGCCATGTTCCAGCCAGCATAATGACATTCCCTAGTTCAGAGAATTCTGCATCTTTCAACCAGTCGTCATTTTTTAAGTGAGTTTTCATACGCAAACCTACAATTGATTGAGGAGAAGCCGATAATGTCTTCAATGATTTTCGTTGGTCCTAAAATTAAAAATCGTAATCTTTAGATCAAATTTCCATGTGAAAAACGAGCCAGGGTATGAAGGTAATGCGGTAGTTCGTTTTCCAAGAAACTTAGCTGGCCCCATGTCGAGCTACCCCGGGATGATGATGAATGCTGATCACAAACAAGTATAATTTTATTTGTTATTTTCTCTTTTTTTGTAAACACCTCTTCCTCAATTAATGAAGATTCGCTTAGCAAGATTAAAAAACTATTTAATTTTGCTCCTTACTCTCATGAAGTTTGCAAGCATCAAATAATACAAAAACTAGCTATTGAGCCTCAACCTAATCTCAGAGAATGTTTCGATACTGTAAGGGAACAAGAATGAACTATCGATACCTCGTCACTTACCTCCCAGTAACAATGTCCGTCGATTGATTAATTTTCGATACACGTTTCGAACAAACGCAACTCACTAGTTGAATGAGGAAGTGATATAGTGTATATTAATTTCGTTTCTATAAATATGCTCATTCAAGTCCAAAGATATAAAGCTGTAGTTTCGACTGATTGTTTCTTTTTCTCCAGCTTACAGGTCAATTACCAGCTCCACCGAATTTCTACTTTCCTGGTATGAATGCCATGTCTGATATGAATATGCACGGTCCTCACAGTAATAATCCATGGTCACAGCAAAGTCATCCTGCTGGTATGCATCAAGGTACCATTCAAACGTTAAAATACATACAGTAACGACATGTACGATGTAGAATGTAGAATCCTTAGGATTCTGCTTGATAAATTTGAGAATACAGTAGTTTAATTGTTGTTGAATTATTACAATAAATTATATTTTAAAGAAATTTCTTAAGTAAATTAAACATTGATGGCAATTCAAGGTGAAAAGATTTCAAAGAGAAATTCTATATTTTATACCTATTCTGTGTTTTGCATTTAGTCTGGTTACTGTTCTTCACCCATTAGCTGCTATTTTGTCACACTAGTTGTTTTGTTACAAGCTGTATTTTCCCATACCCTTGACAGTCAATGCACTTTCTTATTTCAGGGTATGTGAAAAACAAACCTGTCATGCCATGGCAAATGGAAAGCGTACGCCTACAACAGAATGCTCATATGACAAGCACAAACTCTCACCAGAATAACCTTCCATCTCCTTACGATGTTAATACAATGGTCAGATCTGGGTCCAAAACGCCTTGTCAGTTGCCTGGACAACAACAATATGCAATGAATTCACCTCCACCCTGTAATCCCACCTCACCATTTGTTTACCAGCAACGCCAGTGTGTCATAAGGGCAAGTCCAAGTCACAGAACCAATCCATCACCATTCAGCAACCATTCCAGCAGGCCAAGCAGTATCGGCAATCCTAAACCTTCAGCCAGCCCATTACCTGCAGGCCAGTGGCCTAACAGCAGGACAGGTGATAACAGTAGACCGCACAGTCGGTCAAATAACCCAACGACTCCTATTCCGAGCGCCAGTCCATTATCTTTGCCTCCGTGGCAATATGGAAATATACCGTTTTCAGTCAAAAGTCCTGAAATATCTTCACCGTCACATATTCCTTACCCACAAAGGTTCCATCTTCCTCAGGAAATTCCCAATATGCAGTGTAATATCAGGCAGAAAATGGATATGCCTCAAACTGGAAATTTTTCTGTCCAGCCACCTAACACTCGTTTTTTCAACCCGTCATTCAATGTACTAGACCAGTGGCCTGTCCCGAATAATTGTTTTCCTACGAATCCATCCGCCACCGCAATTTCTAGACCACAATTACCACCTGGAAGCCAAACCTGTCATCGGAGGCCACCCGTCGTTAGGCACAACATGTTCGGTGCCGACCCGTCCGTCGTTTATAATGACATGTGCACAAACAATCAGTTTTCTCCTCGATCAAGTTTCCCTGGCGGCCAATTTCATTCTCGTATACCGTTATTACAGCAGCATCACAGGGAGCCATGGCCCTCTGGCCCTCTTAACTTTGGACAGAAAGTAACGCCAATGTTACAACCTCACTCCTCATACTCTCAGAATCCAAGATTTAATGTAGAAATGCAAGCTAAGAATGTCGCTAAACCTACAAAGCGTAGGAGAAGGAAGAAAACGCCAAAACCACCCACTACTCCAAAGGAACAGCCACAAGAGGAGCTTTCTGCAACATCACCGATTGTTATGTGTTTTCCAGAAATGTTTCAGATTGCAAGTAGCAAGGCTTCTGTATCAAACAAAACTGCAGTGTCTCAAACCAATCATACAGCGACAAGTTTAACCTCGACTTCCAACGTTCTGTCGTTTCAGCGTTCTTCTCATGACATCTCATCTAACAGTGATAGGTTAGGATTTCCAGGGTCCTCACTAGCACTGTCCCCTACTTTTGAAATTCCACTGGAAATTTTCCAAAGTTCAACCTTTCCCGAAGTTCAAACTACTAATGTAATCAAATCATCTTCCATAGTAGAACCGGCTACATCGTCAACAGAACCCACGCTAATGTCCCCACAGGAAACGGAAGTAGCGGTTAACATCGGAGTTGATGATAAGGAAGACTCAGAACTTTCTAAGCTTCCTGGTAGCATGACAGAACAAAAGACCACAGCGGATGCCGATCGTCCAGTGACCACGCCACCGTTACCTTTGATGTCCCCGACCCATTCGCTTGGCGATGAAGGCAATGACGACTTTTCTGACTTTGCATCTGACGTACCAGCTGGTTTTGACTTCCACGATAGCTCATTTACTTACAATACTCTTTCTAACTCACCTTGTCCAGTACCAACTTCTGCTGTGACCTCTGAACCCATTCAATCACGTTTGGAAAATTCACTACCAAATCTGAGTGAAGAACCAATAGAGAAAAGTGTTTGTACTCCAGGATCTATAGTTGAAGCTCTCAATATGAAAACTACTCTCCAACCATCGACAAAGGCAAGCTCTATAGTGACGTCATCATCGGATAACCTTAATATAGCAGAGTTAAAGAATTCAGTGGTAATTTCAACGAGTATTGTTAGCGCTGTATCATCCATCGATCAGCATTCTTCCCTGGTATCATCTTTGTCGACCAGTATGACGTCAAACACAAAGCTTGTCATGTCATCTGGCAAAATCTTCCAAGTTCCCAGTCCTGTCAGTTTAGTTTCACCGATGAAAGAAGGCTTTGAGAATAATCCATCAAAGTATGGGGTTGGTGGGGTGAAAAGAAGATGGTCTGACTCCTACCAGCTCCCTACAGACGGTTCCAAGAGTTTCAGTACGATTGAATCAAAGAGAAGATTGTCAGACTCCTACTCTTTTACATGTAAAAAACAGTGCCTTGACATTGATTCACAAATGGATCTTTTCAGAGGGAGAACAGAAAACCGAGAAGAAAGTTCCAAAACCTTAAATATTTATTCAATTCCTGAATTGTGCACCCATGCAAAGGCAACTGGAACTCCATTAAGCTCAGTAACACCAGTCCACACAAGTCCAGTTCATTTCACTTCAGTCGGCAGTAAACAAACTGTGAACGTAGCAGTACTTTCCTCAGCTGTAAGTGCTGAATCTTTCGCAGACGATGTATCTCCATCGTCTCCTACTCTGGCAAACGTGCCCGATGCAACTGAGGACCCAAGTAGTAAAGACCTGCTTGAAATAAAGAGTGCCTCTGTTTCTCTATTCAGTAAAATGACTGAATCTGAATCAGCAATCTTACCAAGTACTGTGCCATCAAGCATGGAGGTATCATCTTGTCAAGTAACAACGTCTTCGGAATCTTTGGTAATGAAATCAGAGGTTGCAGATTCTTATGAAGGGCAGAGAGATAATTCTGAATTAAATCCTTGTAGCTTAGATTCTTCTAAAGATCAAGCAAAAGTTCCGATACAGGAGAGGCTGGAAAATGCGGAAGTCGAAGTGAATTCTCCCCGGGATAAAACTGAGAATCCATCATCTCAAACAACATCTACCTGTGATGAGACTTCACTGGAACCTGCGGTTTTCCTAGATGAAAAAGGAATTTCTGTTATTAGGTCTCTCCCACATAACAATGAAGAAGACAATGATAGCATCCAAGAACTTCCTCATACTAAAGAAACTATCGAGTTTGCTACATTCACTCCGAGTAAAATAAACTCTACTGAGCAACTTGACTTGGAGAAAAATGAGGAAAATCCTAAAATTGATCTTGTAAATAACAATATATGTGAAATAGAACATAAAGAAATTACAGCAATCGTTGCTAGACCCTGCACACCTTTGGAAAGTGAAGAAAAAACAGTTCCTTCAAGTGATAAAGTTTATTACGAAACTTCTACCGAACTGAAGTCCTCCCAAAGCGTCATGATCGGTGAAGATAGCCAAACATCCAGTGCCGAGATTCTTTCACCAGCTGAGACTGAGTTGGCAATTGATGTGATACCTCCATCAAGCACAGCAGTAGTAACTTACCCTAATTCCACAGCAACTGAAGAAAAGATAGCGCTGTGTGATGTTGAAACTAGTGCAGTTGCTGAGTCTCATGATCAAGAGTTAAAGCTGTCAACAGAGCTTGGTATCAACATTAAGACAGAAGAATTTTCTGAACAAAGAGGAAGTTCTTGTAATGATAAGGATGTAGATAGGGGAGACGGGAAAGATGAGGAATCAGAGGCTGAAGGTATCAGTAACCATGAACCAAATCCCGCTGATGATGAAACTTTGACTAGAAATTCACCAAATCCAGACTCTGTGGAAGAGGGTGTTGAAGTGAACAATCTCGAATCATCTCTTCAGACTCATGAACGAGAATTGAATACAACTAAAGATCGTACGGATGGTCTGCCACCTTTCAAAGATAATGCATATGGGAAACCTATTGCCAGTTCACCAAGTGACAGTGATAAGATACCGAAGGATATGAATTCCATGGATATCTGTCCTACAGATAAAGATACAGATTCAGAGATAGCAGTTGAACAGTCTCTGTCAGAAAATTTTATTGATGAAGAGGCAGAAAAACAATTGGAAAAGAACGCATCGTGTGAGGATTTGTATGTAAGTCCTGAAGTTTCTGTTTTTCCTCATCCAGCTTCAACCGGCGACGGGGATATAGGTAAAGCAGAAGTTTTACCTCTCGTGGAAGTTGATAGTAGTACTGACAGATCCGAGGTCTCTGACAGTGGTTTAATTTCATTCGAGAATGAGCAGGATCAATCTTGTTTATGTAAGGATGCAGTATCCATCATAGAAGAGAAGCAAGATCATGGTAATGCAACTGAGCTTCCCAAAACCACAGAACCTGCAGTTAAAGAATCTTCTGTACTATCGGCTGAGGTCGAAAATTGTCCTTCAAACAGTGATCTCATTCAATCTCAGTCACCAGAAGTTGAAGATAAGATTCTAGATATATGTGAAACAGATCTTATTGAATGTGAAACTTCACATGAAAATATAGCTTGCAGTGATGTTACTGAGGGAGCTTCGGTTAATGAAAGCCAAGAGAGTTCTACAGGCATTTTGGTGAATGATAAAAATAATGAGGGAAGAGTGGAAGATATTGTGGATTATTCCTTGCCTGCTGAAGACAATGAGGATAGGGAAGTGGTTCAGCTCACTGATTTGACTAGTGTGCCAACAGAGGATGAGTCAAATTTAAATTCTTTGCCTACTACTGACGATTGTGAACAGTCGCTTCAGATCGAAACCGCTATCGAAAATAAAGCTGAGGGCATGGATATGAGCAAACAGTCTATCCCTTGCAGGTTGGGCACTGAAGTAACTGTAAAATGTACTAAAGACCAGCAAGGCTCAGCAGTCCATTCAACAGCAGTGTCTACGACTGCTCCGAGTTTAGCTATTCCTCAGGAACTGACTCATACTGTGATACGCCAGCTGTCAACATACAATACTTTACTGAAAAACCTTCTGGTATCGAGCGTTGGCCCGAACTCTGCGATACTGTCGGAGCTGGGAGACGGGACAGGACAACCTACCGAACAGCAAATGAAGATGTTGACGGCTGTGGCAAATCCAGCCCAGGTACTTCATACAAAAAAGAATTCTTTAAAAAACAATTATTGTATTGGATATTGTTATAAGGAACCATATGTTGATTCTCAATCAAACTTCATAGTTTATTATTTGTAGAATTATTGTTTAGGTTTTTATATGTTTATAATTATTTGTATCTATTATATTAAGCCTTATTTGATGCCACAAGTCAGCTCAGTGTCACATGCAATGCTTTTGTACCAGAATCCTGTATTTCGAAGGGCTTGCACGATGCCTGACACCAGCACAAGTACGTCAGTTTCTACCTCAAGCTACACAACAGGTAGATATTGTTAAATACATGTGTTTAGTTTGTGAATACTTTATTTATGCAAGGTAATTTTTTTGTAATTTAAAAAAAATCTGTATAACCAGAAAAATTATCGTCATCCTGTGATGTGGGCAAGGCAGAAAGTTTCTCCTCTCCCACGAAGCAAATGTCAGCATCTAGTATTTCAGTTGGTTGTGAAGAGTAAGTATTTTTCAACTTTCTCTATTTTCTCTTTCTTATACTATATATATTAATACTATATGATTTCAGCAGTCAAGTGGAATAATAAAGCATAGAATTCAATATCTTTAATATCTAATTTAATAATTAATACCTAAAACTCTGCTACTCCTGTTTAAGAATCTTTGCAATATAGCAATAACGCCAAATAGATTTTCAAATGTTTTGTG